>JAPYYL010000031.1:10785890-10913698 GCA_028534055.1 Eulemur mongoz | reverse complement strand
AGGAATGATGAAGATACAATATCTCTATGGTTCTCCTGGAGAGAGTTGGAACCCCTTATATTAAGTGAAGTATCCCAAGAATGGAAAAACAAGCATCACATGTACTCACCAGAAAATTGGTTTCCCTGATCATCACCTAAATACAAATCTGGGAATGACATCAATTGGATATCAGACTGAGGTGGGGGGTGAGGGAGGGGATGGGGGGTATGCCTACACAATGAGTGCATTGCGCACCATTTAGGGAGTGGTAACACTTGAAGGTGCTGACTCAGGAAGTGGGGGGTGGGGAAGGGAGGGATATATACCTACATTATGGGTGCAATGCGCACGACCTGGGGAATAGACACGCCTGGAGCTCTGACTTGGGGGGAAAGGCGGTACAGGAGCAACGTATGTAACCTGCAATTCTGTATCCCCCATAACAAGATGAAATAAAAAAAAAAGCATATATAAGTAAATGTGTGTGTACCTGTGCACATATGTGTGTGTGTGAATGTATACATACACACTCAAATACACATAAACGGTGGACAACAGACTTAAACCTTAGGTGTGAAACTATTAGAATTCTAGAAGAAAATGTGGGAAAGACTCTTATAGACATTGGTCTAGGCAAAGAATTTATGAAGAAGACCCCCAAAGCAATAACAGCAACAACAAAAATAAATAAATGGGACCTGATCAAATAAAAAAGCTTCTGCACAGCCAAATAAACTGTCAAGAGAGCAAACAGACAATCTACAGAATGGGAAAAAAATTTTGCATGCTACGCATCCAATAAAGGGCTGATAACTAGAATCTATTTAGAACTCAGGAAAATCAGCAAGAAAAAAATCAAACAACCCTATCAAAAAGTGGGCAAAGGACATGAACAGAAATTTTTCAAAAGAAGACAGAAGCATGGCCAACAAACATATGAAAAAATGCTCAACATTTCTAATCATCAGGGAAATGCAAATCAAAACCACAATGAGATATCTCTTAACTCCAGTGAGAATGACCTTTATCAAAAAGTCCCATAACAATAAATGTTGGCATGGATGCAGAGAGACAGGAACACTCATACACTGCTGGTGGGACTGCAAACTAGTGTAACCCCTGTGGAAAGCAATATGGAGATACATTAAACAGATTCAAGTAGACCTACCATTCGATCCAGCAATCCTATTATTGGGCATCCACCCAAAAGAACAAAAGTCATTCTATAAAAAAGACACCTGCACTCGAATGTTTACAGCAGCACTATTCACAATTGCAATGATGTGGAAGCAACACAAGTGCCCATCAATACATGAGTGGATTAATAAATGTGGTATATGTATACCATGGAGTATTAGTCAGCTATAAAAAATAATGGTGATATAGAATCTCTTATGTTCTCCTGGATAGAGGTGGAACCCATTCTACTAAGTGAAGTATATCAAGAATGGAAAAATAAGCTCCATATGTACTCACCATCAAATTGGTTTCACTGATCATCATCTAAGAGCACATTTGGGAATAACACTGATCAGGTGTCGCGCAGATGTGGGGGGGAGGGGATGGGTGTATACCTACATAATGAGTGCGATGCGCACTGTCTGGGGAATGGACATGCTTGAAGCTCTGACTCGGGGTGCAGGGGGCAAGGGCAATATAAGTAATCTAAACATTTATACCCCCATAATATGCTGAAATAAAAAAAAATAAAAAAATAGATGTTCATAGCAGTTTTATTCATGATACTCAAACACTGAAAACAGCCCAAATGACCTTCAATGTTGTGACTGTTAAACAAACCATGGTAGATCAATGCATAGAATACTATTATACTTATCAATAAAAAGGAAGAAACTATTGATATATGCAACCTCTCAAGAGAATGCTGTCTTAGTCCATTCAGGCAGCTATAATGCAATAAATTCCTTTAGACTGGGTAGTTTATATATAATAGAAAATTATTTTCTCATGGTTCTAGAGGCTGGGAAGTCCAAGTTCAAGTTGCTAACAGATTTGATATCTGGTGAAGGCGCTCTGCTTCATACATGGTGCTTTCTGTTGTGTTCTCACATGGCAGCAGGGGCAAACTGTTCCTTCTCACCTCTTTTATAAGATCACTAATCCCATTCATGTGGGCTCCACCCTAATGACTCAACCACCTCCTAAAGGTCCCACCGTTTCATAGTATCACACTGTCAATTAAGTTTCAACATATGAATTTTGTGGGGAACACATTCAGACCATAGTTTATACTAAGTGCAAAAAGGTCACAAACGGTACAATTCCATTTATATATTATTCTTGACATAACAAAATTATGAAAATAGAGGACAGATTAGTGGCTGCCAGGAGTTAGGGAGAAGATACTGGGTGTGAAAGGGAAGTGTATATCTCTATAAATGGGTAGCATGAGGGAACTGTGTGGTGATGGAAATGTTTAGTGTCTTGATGGTATCAATGTCGCTATTCAAGTTGTGATATTGTATTATGGTTTTGCAAGATGTTACTATTATGAGATGCTGGCTAAAGTGTATGCAATATCTCCATGTTATTCTGCACAAGTGAATCAACAATTATCTCAAAGATATTAATACTTAACAATTGCCTGCAAGTTATTGACTGCACTAGAGGCTGACCACTCCCACTGCACATGTCCCGTCAATGTTAGGCAACTGCTCAACCTCTAGTTTTCTTAACAAGAAAGTGCATAAACAGGGTTATATTCATGGTGTCCAAAAACCATCATTTTAGTGATTGGAGAGTTGTCAATGGCTTTTCATGAGAGGAGATGATTGATCCTTCTGAGAGCCTTTAGTTGCTTACAGCATAGGCTGTATATCAGTCAGAGTTCTCCAGAGAAACATAACCAATAGGATGTGTATGTGTGTGTATGAGTGTGTGAGTGTGTATTGTCTCTCTCTATTTCTTCCTCTCTCTCTCCGTGTGTGTATGTATATATGCACATATACATACATATATGTATATACATGTATACACACTCTTTATTGCCTTCCAAGAGACAGAGAGACAGAGACAGACAGAGAGAGAGAGAGAGAGACAGAGAGAAAGAAAGAGAGAAAGATCTAATTTAAATAACTGGCTTACAAGATGGAGGGTACTATCAAGTCTGAAATTTCAGGGCAGCAAGCAGACTGAAAATTCCAGCAAGAGTCGATGTTGCAGTTTTGAGTCCGAAGGCATTCTGGAGCAGAATGCCTTCCTCTTCAGGGGATTTTGGTCTTTACTCTTAAGGCCTTAAACTTATTGGTTGAGGCCCACCCATATTATAGAGGGTGATCTGCTTTACTCACAATCTATTGATTTGAATGTTAATCACATTTACAAAATATCTTCACAGCAACATCTTGAAAGGTATTTGACCACACATCTGGGTACCATAGCCTAGCCAAGGTAACAAACACCACTATGAGATGCGTGGGTGTC
Organism: Eulemur mongoz; assembly: GCA_028534055.1. Lineage (NCBI taxonomy): Eukaryota > Metazoa > Chordata > Mammalia > Primates > Lemuridae > Eulemur > Eulemur mongoz. The sequence goes on along the minus strand of JAPYYL010000031.1, from coordinate 10,910,272 downwards.
CTGAAGACAATTACTTTGTGTACATTTTTGGGAGAGGTATTCATGCCCCACACGCATCACACTTCTCTTTCTCTCCTTTCTGGTCCCCTTACACACACACACACACACACACACACTAAGTCTTTTTTGCCTTGTCAGTGGGTGAAAGTGTTAAAGAGGAAATTTGATCCAGGGCTCACCCTGCATGTCTGGCTGTCCGTGGGCCAGCTAGTCTGACCCCAACCCGACAGGATCCACTCCCTCCCTTCCCACACTCCTGTCTCTTCCCTCCTTTCTCCCTCCCCACCATCACAGAACACTCAGGGACACATACACCAGTTCACAGGTTGTTGATTTTATTTTTGTCACCATCATATACCCTGTTGGTGAAAAATTCCTAATTGACATAGTTGGCCATGTCTCTGCAGCCAGACGTCTGGAAACTTCGCAGATAGCTCTGAGGTTGCTGGCCTCACTCCGAAGTTACTGGCTGCTGAGGGTGACACTTGAGGTGGTAGATCTCTCCCCTCTAAGGGGCCTGCTCTGCCTCATTTTGACTGACTTCCTCATCCAGCTGGTGACAAGGGTCTAACAGTGTCGGCCATGTCTCCTTTTTTAGTTTGAATTGAAAGGGTGGTCACTTTTGGAGAAGCTTTTCTCCTCAAAGTGCCTCAAATGGGTCCTTTTGCCTTCCTGGTTACCTTGGACACCTGCAAGGACAACAGTAAGATCACAGAAGGGCACTGGTTTGGGGGAGGAGGTTGGAGGTGGGGTGGAGGCATGGAAAGCACTACTGCCAGAGGGGGATTTATGTTGTGAGGGCAGGGGGAGAGTGGGGGGCAGGACTCGAGGGGAAGGCAGAGAGGAGCTTGGGTGGGTCGCTCACCTTGAAGCTGCCTCTGGACCTGGGTTGATGAGGGGCCTTCCTCTTCTTTCCCACTTTGACATTGGCAGGGGTTGTTCGATTATGGTGCCAGAGGTTTGTTATTTTCTGGTCATCCTAACCATGTCAGTGCTTCCCAGCTGTCTACCCAGGCCACTCGACCTCCCTCTATATACCCTCCCCAGGATACGGTGCGGCCATGCCCCTAAGCTTTCTTTGGTCACTAAGCCACCCCCAGCCAATGGGAGTCCTAGCGGACATTAGACATCACAAAGCACCACACTGACTTCATGAGGTGGGGGGGGGCTATGGGGAAAGTTGCTGGGGAGGCCAAGATGCAGCTTAGACATCACAAAGCACCATCCAGACACAATTCCATCACTTGGGGGAGGGAGTGAGTGTCAAGATGCAAATTAGATGTCTCTCAATGCACCATCCTGACGCTCCAGGAGAGAGGATGCTGTGGAGCCCAGATGCTCCTGTTGGAAAAAGGGAGCATTTCTTTAACACCCCTAAAGAGCACTCCAAACCTTCCACCCTCTTCATTTCTGCATCTTGGATTCTGGTGGATCACACAGCAGGGAGACTGTGTCTCTTCCAAGCCTTTCCCCACACATTGACTAGTTTATTCTGTTCTTTCTACTCTTCACCATTACCTAGTTCCATATGTCTTACCTAAAATCCCTCCATGATAATATGGCCATATTAAGTCTCTGTAAATATGTGAATCATTCCACTTCTCGCTTTCGGATTTTTCTTATGCCCCTTGAAGGCTATCTACTTCTTGGCTACCACCAGGGACCTTTTCCATCCACCTCCTTTACCCATTGTTTACAGAGGTCCCCCTTGTTTTCTGTTTTCCAGTCTGAAATCACTGGCTTTGGGGAGTCAGGACTTCAGTGAATATACCCTCTGCCTTGGGTATCCTACTCTTAGTTCAGTTCTGGGCATTGTGTTCATCTCTGTAGGTGTATGGTAAACAAGCCTGGGTTTTATCAGCACAGGGCAGATAAAGCAAATGTTCATGTTCCAGAAGTTGTGATGGATGTTTGCATGTAAAAAAAATACAACCTAAGAATAATGAGTTCATGGTAAGGAGAGGGGAAGAGTTTAACATTGTACTTGAGGTTCTGGCAAGAGAATGTGAAATGGTACACCCATTTTAAAACACAGTTTTGCAGTTTCTTAAATTTATTTATTTTTTTAATTAAATTTTAATGTTTATTAACAGATTTTATTTTTTAAGAGCAGTTTTAGGTTTACGTTATAGAAAAATAGAATAGATATCACAGGGTTTCCCATAGATCTCTCATGGCCAGTTTTTCTTACTATTAACATCTTCCATCAGTATGGTACACTTGGTACAATTAATAAACCAATTTTTATGTATTATTACTAAAGTTCATATTTTATTCAGCTTTTCTCATTTTTTACCAAATGCTTTTTCCTGTTCTAAGATTCCAAACATGAACAGAACACAAAAATTATGATTCTCCTTCCCCAAAAACTCTAGTCTCATCATGAGATAAACATCTTAATTTTTTTATTTCAAAATCTTAAGGGTGTACAAATGTTTTATGTTATGCGGGATGCTTTTGAAATGTTTGAGCCTCCCTTCCTTTCTTCTCCCCACTTTGCTTGATTTCCACTGAGTTTTAGTTCCCTCTGTGCACATGTGTGCTCATCAGTTAGTTCCAATTTAATAGTAAGTACATGTGGTGTTTGTTTTTCCATTCTTGAGATACCTCACTTAGGAGAATGGTCTCCAGTTACATCCAGATTGTTGCAGAAGGCATTTATTCATCTTTCTTATGACTGAGTTGTACTCCATGGTATACATATACCACATTTTATTAATACACTCATGAGTCAATGGACACTTGGATTGATTCCACATCTTTGCAATTGTGAATTGTGCTGCAACAAATATTCAAGAGCATCTGCCTTCTTTTCCTTTTGGTAGATACCCAGTGGTGGGATTGCTGGATTGATAGGTAGATATACTTTTAGATCTTTCCAGAATCTCCTTACTGTTTTCTGTAAGGGTTGTACTAATTTGCAGTCCCACCAACACTGTATAAGTGTTTCTTTCTTTCTGCAACTATTGCTTTTGGTCTTTTTAATAAAAGCCACTCTAACTGGGGTAAGGTAATATCTCATTGTGGTTTTAATTTGCATTTCCCCGATGATTAATGATGTTGAGCATTTTTTCATATGTTTATCGGCCATTTCTCTATCTTCTTTTTAAAAGCTTCTGTTCATGTCTTTTCCCTACTTTTTAATAAGGATTTTTTTTTTCTCACTGATATGCTTGAGTTATTTGTAAATTCTGGATATTAGTCCTTTATCGGACACATAGTGTGCTAATACTTTCTCCCATTCTGTGAGCTATTTGCTCTGTTGATTGTTTCCAGAGCTGTGCAGAAGCTTGTTAGTTTAATTAAATCCCACTTATTTATTTTTGTTGTTGCCATGATTGCCACTGTGGTTATAGTCATAAATTCTTTGCCTAGGCCAATATCTAGAAGAGTTCTTCCTATGTTTTCCTCTACAATACTTATGGTTTCATGCCTTAGATGTAAGTCTTTTATCCATGTTGAATTAATTTTGATGAGTAGTCAGAGGTAGGGCTCCTGTTTCATTCTTCTGCATGTGGCTACCCAATTTTTCCAACCAACTGATCTTCAACAAAGCAGACAACAATGTACATTGGGGAAAAGAAGTTTCTTAAAATGTTAATCATGCCCCTACCATATGATGCAACCATCCCACTTCTATGTATTTGTATAACTTTTAAAGTTCAAACTAATCTGTCATGGCAGCCAGATCAGTGGTTGCTTGGGAATGGGGGTTCAGAGAGTAGCAGGAGGGAGGAATTACAAAGGGCTAGAAATAACCTTTTCAGGGTGATTGATATGTTCACTCTCTTGATTGTGGTGTTGATTTTGCTGGTGCATAGATATGTAAAACTTATCAAGTTATACACTTTAATAAGTTTATTGCATACCTGCTATTCATTGAAAACACTAATTTTAGAAATTATATTCCATAAAAGTTGTTATTATCAAAATGGGGTCACTAAACATTAGGAAAACCCTGACAAATAGAGCCAGCAAGGGCCATAAACAGAGGGTTCTCATGCTTGTGTGCCTGATAATAAAACCGTCATAAAGGACTCTGCAAAATCCACAATCTTGGTACACAGAGGCCATCACGACCTTAAACAAAAAAATACTTCTGCAGAGACATCTGCCCGGCAACTCCCTGTCCAACTGAAGACTGGCATCACCCTTGTTATTGGTCTTCGTGGTTGGTCCATAGATTAATATTGCTATATTAGAGACAGAAATGATCTCAGGAGTTTTGCAGGGCTTTGCCCTGAAGGAATATGTGAATGTGTTAGTTCACATATCAAAAGCTGCCTCCCCTCAGGAGGACATCTCACAGGTCAGTAGCGGCTTCTTTTCAAGGTGATGCTGCAGTCTCAAACCTGTGATTTTCACCTGCTTTGAATGACAAAGAACGTTTACATGGAGTCACAGGATGAGAGCTGATCAAAGAGTACCCACCCAATAGACAGACACTTATGGCTAAAAGCATTTAGCCCAAGGGACAGCTCTTGCTTGACTCTTGATTACCTATCTCATTCCACAATAACTGGATAAAGAAATATGGAGCCACTATATCTCTGTTTAGCTTTTCTGTTAAAGTCATAGTTTTATCTTAGAACTTAGAAGTTTGGCTTAGAAAGATTTTGTAAGCATTTGCGCATGTAGAGAAAGTTAATTAAGGGATGGCTAGAAGTATTTTGGGAGACTTAACCTAAAATGAACTACCTGTTACCATGTAAATCTGTTACCCCTGGCAACCAATCACTGTGCCCATAAATGCTGATGTGAAACTTCACTCGTGGCCTCAGAATTTATGGGATTATGGTGGGGACTTCTGATCCCCCTTCTTTTATAAAGATATTCTTTATAAAACTGTGTTGCTGTCTCTGTATATTCTCTTATAACTATTTTCTAGTATTTCCTTATCCTTTGAAATGACCCCTGCCTGAGGGATCCAATTCTTTGCTGGGAAAGTAGCTAACTACCCACACTTTGTAGTCAAGGAAAATTACCTCAAAGCAGTTATGTAATCCTCTTATTTTTTCCTTTTAAAACCTTTGTCTTCCTTTAACTCCCTGAATATGCACAGAGTTTACTATGGCACGTGTTTTCTATTGCAATGGTCTATTCTCAAATTAACACCATTTTCTTTCAGAGACCTTCTTTGTTTGTTATTTAGGTTGACAATTCCCTACTTAAAAAAATTTTTTTTGAAAGGAAAAAGATAAAAGATGTGGGAGGAGTGTATCACTGGAATTACATAGAAATACTAGAGTATGATGGTGACAAAAATCAAAACTGGCTATTATTCAGTTTTATTATTGTTTTAAGGTTCTCTGTAGGGATTCAACTTCCACTTCTGAGAAGGTGAAGTACACATGCTTTCTCCTATTTCTCCTGCTAAGTACAACTAAACACTCAAGCATTATATATAAAATAAGAATAAGAAGGCTCTGAATGGTGGAGAGAAGAGGCAGACTGGGTAGCAACCTTGGAACCCAAGGAACAACAAGGTGGTAAGTTCCCTGGTTTTCTGTAAGCCTCTTATAGCCCAGAAATGGAACATAATAAGCCAGCACATAGAAACATCAACAGGTACACTGTCGGGGGTGGGGGCGGAGACTTAAGAGAAGCCTGCTCTCTCTAACAAAAAACAAACACAAAAACAAAAACAAACAAAACAAAACAAACAAAAAAACCCCACAAAACCAGGAAAAGGGCAAGACAGAAAATTTTTAGACAATAGTTTCTCTACTCCCACTAAATGCCTTCACCATGAAAAAAAACCTGTGGCCCCACCCACACCAACACAAGCAAAGTTCAAGTAGGGAATCTGGGTTGCCACCCTCACCAGCCTATACTAAGAGCTCCCAAATACACCTTCACCACCGCTAGAGTACTGTCAAAGGAGACTAAGTAGGGAGGTTGGAGTTTCATACCCACCAGACAGTAACGAAACAGTTCACACCCAACCCCACATTGTACAGCTCATGAGGAGCCTACATTTCCAGCCAAAGGTAATCAGTCACCCTTTCATCTCCCAACTAGGATGTCATCAATGTCTTCTCAAAGAGTGAGAACTTTCCCTACTGTCTAGCAATAATGAGGATGTCCTCACTCTCCATGGTCAGTGGAGGCTACAGAGAAAATGGTAATGAAGAATACTCACCCCTCCCAGACAAGGAGGTATCAGTAGAGGCTGGGTGGAGTTGGAAGTTCTGGATAAGTACCACATGCTAACAGATTGCACCACTGGAGCTCCAAGGTGGAAGTTCTGGCCCTCTACTAGGCCTCTACCTGATGTCTTTTGAAAAATTTCTGTTCATATCCTTTGCCCCCTTTTTAATGGGTTTGTTTCTTTTTATCTTGCTGATTTTCCTGAGTTCTACATAGGTTCTAGTCATGAGACCTTCAGCAGATGTTAGCATGCAAATATTTTGTCCCACATAAAGCTGTTTTTAAAAAGCAATCCAAATCATAATATGAGCAATGTGATGTCATTTCTATAAATGGATGGATGGCTGGAGTATTAGTTAGAAACCTTTTGTCAGTAGAGCTGACATTCATATTTCCTGAGTCTATGCCAATTTTTCATTCACGTTCTTACTTCCTTCTCCTTTTCCTTCCCTTCTTTTCCATCCTTTCAAAAACAGGCCCTTTCTTCTCACTTATTTGCTTCATGGTTCTTTTATTTGAAAATATTTCTCTTCTCTTCCTTTCCTCCCTGCCTCCTATCCTCTCTCCCTTCCTTCTTTCCTTTCTTACTTTTTTCAAAAGCAGGGTTAATATTTTCTCAAAGAAGGATTTCAAGCTGGTTTTCTATGACCGCTTGTAATCAGCATCAGATTTTCCCTTCAATCCACCATAATTCCTTATAGTGTCGGACCCATCCTCTGGGGGTTGTTTGGAAGAGTGCAGATCTGTGAGAGAGTAGAGGAAGTTTCTCACACAGGAATGGGGGTCAGAGTGGGCATTTGCCATTCCATGCAGGTCTGAGGCCCTGGCTATGCACTTTCCAGCTGAATGTTTTAATTTCTTAATCTTCTCCTTTCCTCATGTCCTCAGTGCTGCTGAGTATTTTTATATTAAAAATGGGCAGCATGTGTTTAAATCATGTTCTCTGGTGCTTGGACTAAGGACATGTTTTTTTCTCCTTAATGGTCTATCTTGTATTTGCAGCCCTTGTTTCTGATTATTTAAAGAGTAACTCATGTCTATCTGTTGGAATGAACGAGTGAAGAGGCCTCTGGAACAAGCAGTGCCAGTAGAGACTGGAGAAACTCATCCATTAATGCCTTAATCATATAGCTACTCCCAGGGAGGTAAATGGGGCCTTAGGTAGGGGTGGGTGCTCTTCAGGATGATATTGCCCCTAAAGTAGCCTTTTTGGAAGCTTGGGAGTGTGGCCTCTTTGGGGAACCAGGTTGTGCTGGATGTCTAGTTTTGACTTTCCTGCTGTGTCTCTGCTTGACTGAGATCCTCATTTTCCCTTCACAGCACCTCCAGAATACTGAAAAGTCAGATTTCTGTATTTGAAATAAAATCATAACAGAGACTAACAATTCCAAGAACTCTCTCTTCTAGACAAAGGGATTGCTTCTGCTTTCTTTCTTTCCCCAATGCTTCTATATACCTGATCTCTTTCTGCCATGTTGATAGACAGCCTAGCAATCTGGTCTACTCTTCTCTCCTTTCCTCTCTTCCCACATTTTCTTTCCACTATTTTGCCTGAAGGCTGACCAGAGTCAAGGGTATGGCTGCAGTGGGTCCATGTTGGGTGAGAGTAGAATTATCCAGAAGTCCTATCTCCCTCCACCTTTACTAGTTTTCTTGGGCACTAGTCAGAGTGCAGCACACAGTAGGCACTGGGCGTAACTGTCTTTAGTCTTCTCTCTGGTGCAAAGAACCTACAAAGATTCTAGTCTCTACCTCCTGGGGACTATGGTCTTATGCTTTCTGGCCAGCTCATGGCCTCTTCAATGGGTGATACACTTGGTACTTGGAAGACCTCTGGCAGTGTGAGCACTGATTTGGGAAGGCTTGAGGCACACTTTCTCCCTGGCACACTGATTTTCGTATGCAGCAGCCAGGGAGAGAGCAAAGGAAAACCCTAAAGAAAATGTAGTTCAGAAAGGTTACAGGTTGTAAGGTCAGCACAGAATAAGTATTTGTACTTATATATGGCTATAACAAAAAATTAGAAATAAACACTAACAAAATTTGTCACCACTAGTTTTGGCCTATAACAAATGCGACACACAACAGTGTGGAAACAACCAAAAGTAAAAACTCACAGCTCTTGAAAAACAGTAATACAAGGGAGAAAACAAAGCAACTAGGTAGCAATCAACATGATCACTCATGTAATATCTAACATATCAATATTAACATAGAATGTAAATGATCTACATGCCCCACTTAAATGACACAGATTGGTGGACTAGATTAAAAAAAGCACAACCCAAATATACTCTGTCTTCAAGAAGCTCATTTAACTTGTAAAGATTTTCATAAACTGAAGGTAATGGCATGGAAAAAAATATGCCACACAAATGGAAACCAATAGCAAGCAGGAGTAGCTATTCTTATACCATTAGAAACAGACTTTAAATCAATAACAGTAAAAAAAGACAAAAATGGTCATTACACAATGATAAAGGGATCAATTCAACAAGAAGATATAACAATTATGAATATATATGCACCTAAAGCAGCAGCTCCCAGAGTCATAAAATAAAGACCACTAGACTTAAGGAAAGAAACAAACAGCAACATCATCATATCCAGGGACTTCTACATTCCACTGACAGAACTGGGCAGATCATTGAACCTAAGATATTTACAGAACATTCTACCCCAAAACTACAGAATATACATTCCTTTTATCAGCACATGGAACATTTTCCAAGATAGATCATATGTTAGAGCACATAGCAAGTCTCAGGAAATTTAAAAAAAATTAAATTCAGACCATGTATCTTCTCAGGTCACAGTGGAATTAAAGTAGAAATCAACTCCAAGAGGAACTCTCCAAACTACACAAATATATGGAGATTTAGAAACCTGCTGCTGAAGGATTCTTGGGTCAATGATGGAAATCAGGATGGAAATCAGAACTTTTTTGAATTGAATGACAAAAATGACACAAGCTACCAAAATCGCTGGGGCACAGGAAAAGCAGTGCTGAGAGGAAAGTTCACAGCACTAAAAGCCAACATGGAAAAGACATAAAGATCACACATTAAAAAGTTAATGTCACACCTCAATGAACTATAAAAGGGAGAAGAAACCAAATCCACAGGTCTTAGAAGAAATGAAATAAAGATCCAAGCAGAACTAAACAACATTGAAACAAAGAAACTACAGAAAGACAAATACTGCATGATCTCACTTATATGTGGAATCTAAAAAAATCAAACTCATAGAAACAGAGAGTAGAAAGGTGGTTGCCCAGGGCTGGAGTTGGGAGAAATGGGGGAATTTTGGTCAATGGGTATAAACTTTCAGTTAAATGAATACATTCTGGAGATCTAATGTACAGCACCATAACTATAGTTAATGGTAATGAACAGTATACTTGAAATTTTCTAACAGAGTAGATCTTAAATGTTCTTGCTACACATATAAAATAGTAACTATATGAGTCGATGTTAATTGTGCTAATCACTTCACAATGTATATGTATATCAAAACATCAGGTTGTACACCTTAATATATACAATTTGTATTTGTCAAGAAAAAAATAATTTTCAAAAGTAAAATAAAATTGGAAGACATACGTTAGCTGATTTTTTAAAAACCTTTTTCCTGTTTATGTTTTATTTGAATCTATGCATGGGATACAAGTGCAATTACACTATCTAACTTTAAGATAATGCTATGGTAATCAAGACACTATGATATTGGCTCAAGGATAGACACATAGCTTAATGAAATTGATTGGAGAATACAGAATAGACCTACACAAGTATGGCCTGTAGTTTTACAAAGATCTAAGACAATTAAATTGAAAACAGTTGGTCTTTTCAAGAAATACTATTGGAAAAGTTAGACATCCATGTATAAGAAATGTATCATGTACCTAAATGTTAAAAGAAAAAGAATAACACTTCTAAAGAAAGCATGGGAGAAAATCTCATGACCTGCCATAGGCAAAGGGACCTTGAACATGACACGAAAAGCTTGATTTCTAAAGGACAAAATTTCAATTAGAATTCCTGAGAATTAACAACTTTGATATGAAAAATACAGCATAAAAGTCAAAAAGGCAAACTAACAATGGGAAGAAAATATTCGCAGATCATATATCCAATGAAGGATTTCTATCTGCAATACATAAAGGGCTTTCAAAACTTGAAAATTAGAAAACAAATGACCCAGTTTTAGTAATGGATAAAATACCTCCATAAGCGCTTTACCAAAGCGGACATATAATGGCAAATTAGCACATGATATTGTCTTACATCATTGGCCATTAAAGAAATGCAAATTGAGATAACAGGACACACATTTGTAAATGATTAAAATAAAAGTACTGACAGTACTAACGAGGAAAAAGAACAACTTGAAATCTCATGCATTAGTGTGAGAAAGTAAAATGTTGCAGCCACTGTGGAAAATGATTGGGTAATGTCTTATAAACACACACTTACCATATGATTGAGCAATGCCACTCCTGGGAGCCACAAAATGGTATGCTCATGCAAAAACCTACACCTGAATGTTTACAGCAGCCCTATTCATACTTGCCAAAATCTGCAACCAACCAATTATTCTTGCATGGGTGATGGATAAACAAACTGTGATGCAGCCACATGGCGGTACACTACTCAGCAATAAAAAGGGAGGTATTGATATACACGGCAACATGGATCTAACTGAAAGGCATTTTGATGACAAATGTATTCATAACAAAATGAGGAACTACTCGTGACAATTCCGGTTCTTGTTTATGTAACTGGTCACAGAGTGGTAGCTGGTAATTCTAACCACCTTTTGCTACCCATTATGTAGTCCCTTTGCTTTCAGCACCTTAGCTGGCTGTGGTTCTTTAGCTGGTGGGGTGACCCAAAGTCCATATTGTAAGGTCGGCCATTCCTAGTCCTACCTGTATTGGGTTGTTGTAATTTCTCACTGACCTTAATCACAGGCCATGGCAATGCTATGGGACTCCCTGAGGGATCTCCTGTACTCCAGACATGCTCTTCCCTGCCCCCATGGTGGAGCAGCAGTCCAGTTTCCCCTTGCTAGTCCAGATCAGTAACCACAGCCAAAGTAGCAATTCTTAGCCTGTTGAGTCAGAGGCATGAGGACCCCAAAGTGACTGGTGGCAGTCTTAACTCCAGTTGAGTGGAATCATTGTTGTGTCTCCTGGAGGAAGCATTCTTCCACCTGGAACTAAGATTTCTAGGCCAGCAGAGCATAAGGTTGTTGTGAGAACAGGAAGCAAAACTTTTGCTGGTAGGTCACTAGAGGTAAGGTGAGTGCTGCCACGCCCAGTTCCACCACTTAATTCCTGGAGCTTTGAATCCTGGCTATGACAGAAACCACACCATATATTGGATGCTGATTCAGAGCATATGCCGCCTTCTAGAGAGCTGCAGCCTTGCAACGTATTGTCACCTACCTGATACTGTTAACTATGACTTCAAAAGGTCATTATGCTGTTATTTTTCACAAATACTTTTGTTTGTGTATCTATACATATACATATATGTAGCAAATACCTTTATTTTCTTTCCTCCTATACTCACTTATCATGTAACATGTATGTGTTGACTTCCTATCAGTATTTAAGTATTGTTGATTTTATGTAATATTATTTAAATTATGGGATATCAGCACAAGAAAAACCTCATTGAAGGAACTTATCCCCTCTTCTAGGGAAACGATTAGTGTATTTTCATTTGTATGCAGGACAGCTGTCTTATGTTAGGCAGAATCATGAACTTGCTTTTGTCTTTATTTGCACCTCAGGTATCGTGTAAGCAGCTTCCTGTAGGTGCTAAGTGGAGACAAGTTAGACTGGTGATGGTTAATTTTATGTGCCGACTAGGCTGGGCTTAGATAGCTGGTCAAACATTGTGTCCGTGTGGGTATTTTTGAAACAGGCTGGCATTTCAGTCCGTAGACTGAGTAAAAATATCACCCTCACAATGTGGCAGCCACTGAGAGCCTCCACAGAACAAAAAACGTGGAAGGAGGGTGAATTCTCTCAATTTCCAGGCTGGGATATCCATCTTCTCCTGTTCTGAGTCCACTATTTCCAGGTTGTCAGACCTTCAGACTCCTGGACTTATACCAGCAGCTCTGCTGCCCCCTGCTATTCTTGCTTCTATTTCTGTAGAGAATGCAGACTATTACAAGCGTGTAGGCCACTATCTACACAGCACCCTGCTTAACCTAAACCCATGGCCTGAAGCAACCCCTGTTGATGCACCCAAACATCATGTCCAGCCCTGGCTCCTGTCCACATAGACAGACAAATTTTCCCAGCGGACACCTCCACCCGGATGGGCTAGATCACTTCCCCATCTGCACAGCCCACACTGACCTCATCCTCCCCACATCCCATCACGACCAACTCTTCCTCCTTCCCCCTCATCCTCAGCTGTAGGTGAGCGGCTTCCACCTAGTCAGCAGCCCCAAAAGTCCGATCATTAAAGATTCTCACCATCATTTCCCAGATCCCAACTTCCTAAAACTCTCATGTGTGTCTCCACCTCACCACCCTCCCCGGAGGAGATTGAAGTAACTGGTCCCTTCTTTTGTTTTGTTTACTTGATGTTTTACCCCAATAGATGCTCAACAAGGTTTTACAGGATGAATGAATGAAGGAAGGAGTGGATGGATCAAATTACCAGAGGGTCTCATTGGCCGATTCAAATTGTGGAGTCTGCCCCCGACCTGGGTCTTCTGCCTTCATGGAAGGGATGTGCCACAAGTGCTCATCTGTCTTCATAATTCCCCTGGACTGTCCCTGAGAGTGTCATGGTGGACGTCTCCTCCCCAGGCCCAATCACCGTCTTGGAGGTGTGGATGCTGCCAATAGGATGGGGCCTGATGCTTCCTGCACTGGGCCTCACACATCCCAGTGAGTGTGACAAAAAAGGGTGCCATGTCTTTTGTCACAGCATGTCCACAGCCAGCCCCTCATCGGCAAAATCTGGGGTAAGTAACCCCAGGTGCCTTCCCTCCAGTTTCTCCTCCAAGCAGCTACACCGTTGAATTCCCCCACCCAGTGTTCTTCCAGACTGTCTCACCTGTCGTTATCGATCACCAACCCACCCATGCATGCAGTGGATTTTGAGGGGGCGCAGGGTACTCAGGGGATGAAACCCCAGCCCCCACAGGCATCGAGACAGCTCCCAGGATCGGACTTTTGACAGGGTGCACTGTACCTCTAGGGGAGTCAAGGGACTTCAGAGGACTCACCCAGAGTGATGCAGGGCATGAGCTACATTCTTCCCGAAAGAGCTGGGGGCTCCTAAGGGGGCTGGGGTGCCTGCATCCACCCAACAGGCCTGGCCACTCAGATCACACTGAAGATTCCAGCCAGGGACGAATGATGGGCCCCCGATTTCCCAAGCCCATTCATGGGCCTTGTCCTTTCCTCCCTCCTGCCTGTCCCTTCCCTCCCTCTGGTCCTTCCCCCACTAGGCTGAGCTCTGGAGGCAGAGTTCTGAGTGCCAGTCTGCCTGGGGCTCTGTGGCCATGGTTTTGCACCTGGTCTCTATCCTGGACTCTGGCCACTCTTGTCCTCGGGATCCCCCCAACACCTGTCACTTGCTGAGGTGTCCTGTCTGCTCTCCTTACCTGGCTCCTGGTCACTCTGAGCAAATCTTTCCTTCTCTAAAGGAAAAGATACGTTGGCATTTCCGATGTTTAAAGCAAGCCTAGAGGAATTGTCTTACCCAGGGCATCACTGTGTGAATCCTGCTTCATCGAGGGGAGGAATTAACCTAATCAGAAAAAGTGGAGATGCAAATTTAAATAACAGTGAAACGATATTTTGTCACCAAATTATATTCATAATTTTCGCCAAAATTTAAAAGACTGATAAAATAATATATTTGTTAGCGTGTAGGATGTTCACATAGATTTCTGAGAAAATAAATTGATACAGTGTTTTTGGAATAAAATTTTGATGATATTTGTAAAAGGTAAACTATTTGTGCCATTTCCTCTTTCAGCCAATGTCCATGTTAATGTATCTTTCTTATTAGAAAACATGCGTATTTGCCCTAGAATTTCAGGTTCATAAGTATTATTTCAGTTCTATAAATCATAGCAACAAATGGAAAACAGCTTACATGTTCATCAGGAGAAGAAAGGTTTAGTTAACTGTGACACACAGCTACTTTACAGTTCTAGGGAGCAGTTACAAAAGTGAGGGTGGGAAGATCCTGCACCCATCTTATTAAGTGAGAAAGGCATGTGATACATCAGTATGTATATGATACCTGTGAGTATTTAATACCACTGTATATTTTTGTAGTGCACCTACGTCTAAAAAATCCTATAAAAGAGCTTAAAGTAATACACACAATATTACTATGAACAATACTGGTGACCTCTGAAGAGGGGAATGAACTGTAGGTGAACTTTGTAAAGAGAGGAATTGTGATTTATCTATATTTTTAGAGGTTTCTGTAATGAGAATATAGCCACTATTGCCTTTGCAATTGAGATATCTAAATAAGCTTGACACTAAAAATAGTAGCTGTGTATTATTTGAGGTAACCTCAAGGTCATGAAACAAACTCTCAACTTTTAACTGCTTAACACAAGAAAAGCTTATTTTTCATGCATATAAATTCCGATGTAGTTTTTTAGGGATTCTCAAGTGATCCAAAGGCCCAGGCTGCTTCCTGCTTGTGACTCACCCATCTCACATGCAGTTGCCTTGCTTGCCACTCAATGGAGGGAAAATGTGAGGAAAAGCAGCCCTGGCTCTCCAGTGCCTGATTGTGATAAACAAGGCCTCTGCTCATGACCCAGTGAAAAAGGATAGTCACATGACCTCTTCTCATTACAAGTGGACTGCACTGTTGCCATGTGTCCAGGAAGAAGAGGAAGACAAGATGTGTAAGAGCACTTAAAATCCTTGCCACAAACTGTTACATAGTAGGTTCTCAACAAAAAGCAATGGATATAATGTGTTATGATAACACCCTTTCCTGCTGGGAGGAGTTTCTGAGAAGGCCAGATTTTGACCAATCTCTCCAAGTTTTTAAAGTACCTACTAAATGACAGGTGCTTTCAATTGCAGGATCACATGTAGTTTTCCAAGGATCCTGTAAATCTCAACATGAAGGCTTTGCCTTCTTCACTCAATGGCACTTTTCTGCACTATCCTTTGCAGCACCATCTGTCATCCCAGTAGGCTGACTTTCTCTTTCCATGTGACGTAGGGGCAAAATCTTAACCTGTTTGTCTCTGCTACCCTCTGCATGACTGAACATCTGCCCAGGATGTCCTTAGACACACTGAAACCCAGGACTTTCCTATGGGGCAGATACATACAGCAGAAGCACTGGAAAGATGACGGTTATAAATTCATTTTTAAGCTGAGCTGGCATGTCTACTAAGGAACCACTTTTTACTTCCTAGCAGGACAGCAGAGTTTTAGGAATTCAGCTTCAGGAGATATTTGCCTCATGGTGATTTCCATAGTCTTTCCTCATTTACCAATGTAAAGGAGACACTGTGAACTGAACTGTGTCCCCTTGCCCCAAAATTATGTGTTGAAGCACTAAGCCCCAATGTGATGTGTGTGTAGATAGGGCCTCCTAGAAGTAATTAGAGTCAAATGAGGTCATGAGGATGGGGCCCTGATGATGGGATTAGTGCCCTTATAAGAAGAAATATCAGAGAGCTTCCTTGTTCTCTCTGACTCTCTTTGCCATATGTACACACAGAGAGGGCAGATGTCCACCAGCCAGGAAGAGAGCCCTCACCAGGGATCAAATCTACCAGTACTTGATCTCAGACTTCCCAGGTTCCAAAACTGTGAGGAATAAATATCTGCTGTTTAAGCGTCACAGTCTATGGTATTTTGTTCTGGCAGTCTAATCTGACTAATATGAGAGGCTTTGGTATTTGACCACCCTGCAAAGATCTTTAATCTATGTATGTGCTCCATGTACAGTTCAAATAAGGCAACCCATTAAAATCCTATTGTTAGTATCATGGGGTGTTTTAAAAACTTTCCCTCTAACTTCAAGCTTATATCTCAGGAACTGGTAAATTATAGGCCAAATCAGACTCCACTCCGCAGCTTATTTGGAAAACATTTGGGGAATTGGTTGAAGACATCCAACAGGACGATCAAGTGTCTAAAAATCACTATTCAAAGTCAAAGGGACCTTTGGTATCAGAGGGACTCCAGGGTGAGGGAGAGGGACAACTGAGGGCCTTCTGAAGAGAGTAGAAATACTCTATGTCGGGGGGGGGAGAGATGACTCTGGGCTGTGCCACTGGCAGCAGGGCACAGCCTTTAGAGGATGCAGCCACAGAGAGCTGGGAAGCAGGCCAGATTCCAGAGTTGGACAGGCAGGCCCGTGGGGCAAGATTCAGGAAAGGGCATGTAATGCAGTAAGGTACTGGTACTGCACAAAAATGCTGGCGTCTGGGTAGGTTTGGCTCTCAAGGAAACATGTACAATCCCTAAATTGTATTTGGTTCACATTGCCATCCTCCTTCTTTCCTTCTTCATTGCAGGCTGCCATAAGGAAATACTATAGACTGGGAGCTCAAACAACAGACATTTATTTTTGCATAGTCCTAGAGTCTGCAAAGTCTGAGACCAGGGTTCCAGGGTAGTGGGTGTCTGGTGTGGACTTTCTTTCTGGTTTACAAATGGCCACCTTGTCTGTGTGTCCTCACATGGCAGGGAGAAATAGGAAGAAAAAGCTAATTCTCTGGTGTCTCTTATTGTAAGGGCACACAACCGATCATGAAGGCTTCACCCTGATGTCCTCAACCAAACTGAATTACCTCCCAAAGGTCCTATCACCAAAGACCATCACATTGGGCCTTAGGGCTTCAACGTATGAATTTTGGGGGACACATTTCATTCCACAGCACATTTTTGGGCCTGATTTCAGTACCTGGAACACAGTCCTAGTTTTGTTTGCTTGAGAAACGTTATGGAATCATGAAAAGAGAAATGAAGCAAGACCAAGGTCTGCTTCAGGTTGGGAGGAGTGGGAATGGTGTGGGCTCTAGATGAATTCAGACCATATGTGTTAGTTTTCTCAGGCTGTCATGACAATGTGCCATGGACTGGGTGGTTTAAACAACAGAAATGTATTGTGTCATTGTCCTGGAGCCTGGAAGTCCATGATCAAAGTGATGGCAGGGTCGGTTTGTTCTGGAGCCACTTTCCTTGGTTTTGGAGATGGCTGTCTATTCCCTGCATCTCCACAGGGTCTTCTCTGTGTGTGTGTCTGGGTCCTAATCTCCTCTTCTCATAAGGATTCCAGTCATTAAAATAGGGGCCATTCTAATGACCTCATTTTACTTTAGTGACCTCTTTAAAAACTGTATCTCCAAATACAGTAACACTCTGAGGTACTGTGGGTTAGCGATTCAGCATATGGATTTTAGGGCAGACACCATTCTGCCCAAAACAGCAGGAGATCTAGTCCTGATCCCGTTGCCTACTAGCCATGTGGTTACGGGAATCTATCAAGCCCTGTGAGCCTGAGGTTCTTCATCTGCGAAATAGGTTTGATAGGATCTGTCTGGTAGGACTGTTGGATTGTGTGCAATGTCTGTAAAGCACCTGACACAGTTTCTGACATATGTTAGATCTTTACTGATTCACAGTTATTTGCATTGCTAGCATTTTTGGACCTCAGATCCTAGTACACTTACCTTTGGGAATTTTGTTTTTGCTAGTGTCGTTACTATCTAGGAAACCTCTGAGTATGCAGTGCAATAGGACAGAGAATTCCTATTCAGACAAAAATGTTGCTTCATGGATAAAACTCAGTAAAAATTCCCTCCTAGAATATTTAGTGTTTAATTTGGGTGTAGGGGAGTTTTCCGCAGCTGGATACAGCTCAAAGCTCTGGCATCTGAGTCAAGGACCAACTCCTTCCCTCCCTCCCAGCTGCTTTTCCAGGCAACAGCTTTTTTTATCCATTTCATCACCACCCAAAATCTAAACCCTTACAATTGGCCAAATACACTTTAGATAAGCTCATTAAAATACCATTTTAGTAGGGTCAGCTCTGGCTCTCCCAGCCAGGCAGATGTGTACCTGGCCAGTGGCTTGGGGGCCTCACTTCATGGGAGATTCACCCTTTCTCTCAGGAAATCCCTGCAGAGGATGATTATCAGTCACCTGGCTATTCCACTGTGCTCAGCCACAGTGGGACAAGAACACAGGACACCTTCCACACACACCCCAGCTGGAGATTCATCTCTGCTTTGCTCACCATCCAGAAGAACCTGCTCAGGGCAGTTCTCCCTTCCAGACTTTGCTCTCAGTGCTAAGTCATGAGTCACATGGTCTGACATTCTGGCCCTGCCACCACCTGGCTTCATTACAACCAACTCCCACAGAAGGAACTGCACTTTCCCCAAGCCTGAAACTGCCCCAGCTCAAGGCCCTCATACCCCACTGCTCTCAACAGAAGCACCACCCTTCAACCCTTCTGTCACTTGTTCTTTAGGGCTTAGAAGACATCTCACCACCTTAATTATACGACTGCAACTCCCAGCCTCTCTACTTCTAGGGGAAGGGGTGGGTCTGGCTTACCCTAGAGTGCCTATTAACCTAGGGCCTTTCAAAGAGCAGATGGTCAATGAATATTGGGGGAACAAATGTGCCAGTGAGCAGTGGCTCTTATTTATTGAAATTGAATTTCACCTACATTCTCAAATAAGCCAAGAAAATTCACATACACAAATGTATTTTTATTTTATAGAAAATAATGTGAAAATGGATAAGATGGCAGGAAGGAAGTGTCTTTAAATTTTATTTCTCTATTAAGTAACTCCATGTATATGAATGCAATGTTCTTTCACATTTCCAAGAAAATTCCTGTTGCAATGACATTCCAATTCCACCTTGTTCCAAGCAGCAAAATGAAATGGAAGGTGATCCCATTTCTTTTACAAGATGAAAAACTCTTACTATTGATAAGCAAAATTACATGTGTGGTCAATATCATTCCCCAACTTAGATGCTGAAGCTAATTAAATCTTCTATGAAAAAAAACAAAATTTACAAAAAATTCCAAAAGAAAACAAAGATCAATTTTCAAAACACCCAAATGTAACAGGAACACAAAAGATTATGCACTCATGGTTTCCCCAAATTACTGTGACTCTCCACTACTATAAACACTGACTGCTCTCTTCAAACACAGAGTAAAGAAAGGACTCATTTCTCATGGAGCAGGAGGAGCTGCTGGAAGGGGATCTAGATGTGCACTGGCCCAACCCCCCCATTGGCCCTTCCTGCAGCTCCTGCTCACTCCTTCTCTACCTCATCTCTCAAAGACTCTTCAAACAGGAGTTAGAAGAATCTGGAGTTGCCCTGATTGAGCTTGGCCACATGCTCAAGGACTTTCATCTTGCTGGTTTCAGCATAAGCTCTCAGCCCCCACAGGAACTCATAACGTGCAGGATTGCTGTGGGCACCTGCCGGTACTCCACGTATCCTTCCTGCACCCAATCCTGGGTGATGAGCTTCTGGGGCTCCACGTACATGTAATGGTCACTCCCAGCACACACCTCTATCGCACTCAGCACTTCCCAGACAACCTCCTCCCGGGTGCAGGTGCCCTCCAAGTATATCAAGCCCAGCATGATCATCAAGAGGCCAGCCTTGGGAAAGCACTGGGTATCATTTAGCTCCTCACTGTAGGTGAGGCCCAGGGCAGTGACAAGTACATAGCAGTGGCTGGCAGGATCCATTTCCTTCACATCGATGCCAAAGACCAGCTGCATGCACTCTGAGGCTTTGATGAAGATCTCAGGGAAGTGGTCTTGGTAATCTATGATCACAATATTCAGCATTTCTGCCTCAGTGTTTGGCTCCTTCATTTGATACTTGAGGAGCAGGAAATGAACCAAATCAAACATTTTCTGTTGTAGCTCTTCTTGCAGCGTGGACACCGGGACGGCCAGGTGCTGGGAGGTGCTTAGCCCCTCCTTTTCTTTGGTGATGGAGCCTTCGATGCTGTGGTGCTCTGGATTGGAGGCCAGGCCAGTGGGAGAGGAGGAGGCTCCATGAGGATTCACTGTTGCAGCAGCAACCTCTTCCAGGGTGCCCAGGGTGACAGTAGAGGAGGAGGCAGCCTCCCCCTCCTCCTTACTCCTGGGAGCCTGTGCACCCACCAGACCCTGCGCCTCTCTGGGGGCCTGTGGGTGCTGATTCCTCTGAAAGAGGTGGGGAAGCATGATGGCTCTGGTCAGGGACAGCAGGCAGGAGTGTGGGCAGGAAGCTGAGTTATGGGAACCCAGAGACCTGGGAAGACAGGGAGCATGTCAGTGGCCTCAGTGAGAACCACACCCTGGGGGCTCTTACAAAGTGCAACCTACAGGCCTTCTCCTTAGGTGATTCCCTGGGGCCTCCCAGGGTTCCTCTCCTCCTGGTCAGCCTGTCCCCTGAGCACATGAACAGGAAAAGGAGATGGCTCCTCAGGTGCAGCTGGACTGCAGAGTGTGAGGCTCCAGAGCTGAGAGATGGTGGGTGGGGCCCGGCACTACTGGATCCCCTCTGTCTGGTGAGGGCACAGCCTCTGGCACACTTTCAGAGTGTGTACCTCACCCTCACTCCTGGCACGGCCTGGGTTTCCTCTGCTCTGTGACCTGAGGACACTACCTCAGACCAAGGTCTCACTGTGGGTTCCTGAAGCCCCTTTAAGGGGAAGTGAGGGGCCCTTAGGCTGCAGATACATGCACAGCCCTGGTACCCTTAGAGCTGTCAGGAGAGTGGGCCAGGCTCTGTGAGGTCCCCACCATTCTGGTGCCAGCACATCTGGTCACCCATGCTTGGGTCCTCCCAGGGCCAACAACTGGCATAGGGCATGGATGGGCTCTCTCTATTGGGGGTATGAGCTTCCCTAACTCATCCCCCTGTGTCCTCACCTCAATGATGACTAGCAAGCCTGGGACTGTTTCCTGTGCGAATCTGGAGCTGCAACCCTCAGACCAAAGTTGTAACCACACTCAGCCCCTTCAGGCAGTAGTGAGGGAGTACAAGGTCTGGCAACCCTGCCTGGAGCTTCCAGGGCTGACTGTGGGGACAAGGTGTTTCTGTGAGGCCTCCACTGTTGTGGAGTGGGGTACACCTAGTCTTCCCTCACACCAACGTGTTCATCTTCCTCCTGGTCATAAAGAAGCATAGATATACCACATGTGGCCACCCTGACCAGGGTCTCCCAGGGATAAAAGCAGGGGCAAGGTTGGGGTCCCTCTGTCCTGGGATCCTAGGTCTTCGTCCACCTCTTGTCTTCCTGCAGGGTCTGGGTATCTCCCTCTGCTCACCTGAGGCCAAGCTCTCTATACCAAGCCCGTAACCTCCCTTAGACTTGGAGGTGACTGACAAGATGCACATGCTGGGCCACCCTGCACAGGCCCTCTCAGGGTTGACGGAAGGAAGGCATCTGTGGGGTTCTCCCCTCTCCTGAAATCTAGGACTCCCTCCCCTCCTCCTTATCTCTGTGTTCTCATCTTAGCTGCCAGGTACAGCCTGCGTCCGTTCCACTCACACCAATGCCCTTACTTCTCTCTAAGCTCTGCAGCATAAGTCAGTGTACTTCACATCTGGACCCTACACCTGAGGCTTCCCAGGGCTGACATTGGGGGTGGAATGGGAGGGGCGGTGGGAGGCCTCAGTCCTCCCTCAGGGTCCTGACCTTGATGCCTGTCAGAGCCTACATCACCACCCTCTACATCCCTGACTCAGCCCCAGGTCACAGCAGGCTCTGACTCCCAGAGACTCCTGAGGTGTAATGGGGAGGGCCTCATCCAGACTTGTCTGCCCCGGGCTGGCCTAAGGCTGACAACAGGGACAAAGCTGGATTATTTGGTACCCTCTACTTGGAGTGGGGTCCTCCTCAGCCCACCCTCATCATCTGACCTAATTCCTAACAGAGCCTTGGTGCTCTCCCCTGCACCGATCTTAATTCTGGATCTCAGACCAAGAGCCTCGCCTCTGTCAGTCTGTCAGACGCAAGTCAGTGCAGGTCACATCTGGCCGTCTACACCAGGGCTTTCGCAGGCTGACAGCAGGAACAAGGATGGACTGTGGGGCCCCTTATAGGGAAGTGGTGCAGCCTGGATCATCGCCTCTATGGCCCTTAGTCTGCCAGGTCACACCAACGTTCTGACTCCCAGAGTCCTCTGAGGAAGTAGTGGGGAGAGGGGCACAGCCTGACATGTCTGCCGGGGCATGGTCTATAACCGACAGCAGAGGTGGGGCTTGATGATTTGGGGACCCTCTACGTGGTGTGGGAGCTCCCTCAGTCCATCCTCTTTGGCTCACCTCACTCTTAACAGAGCCTGGGCCCTCTCCCCTCTGCCGATCTGAAGTCTGCCCCTCAGACTAATGGCCTAGCCTGTCATCCCTCCAGATGAAAATCAAGTGGTGTGGTGTTTACCTCTGGGCCCTGTATCTGGAGCTTCCTAGGGCTGACAGTACGGGCAGAGCTGGATTATTTGGGGACTCTCTACATGGGGTGGCGGCCTCTTCCATCCAACCTCAGCATCTCACCTCGAGTCCTAACTGAGACTGGGCCCTCTCCCTTCTGCTGATCTGAAGCCTAACCCTCAGACCCAGGCCATCACTTCAGTCAGCCTCCTGGTGGAAGTCAGTGGACGTTACATCCGGGCCCCACATCCATGCCTTCCTGGGGCTGAAGCAGGTACATGGATGGACTGTGAGGCCGCCTATCGGGGAGTGTTGCAGCGTGGACCCTCACCTCTATGGACCTTAGTCTGCAGGGTAACACCAATGCTCTAACTCCCAGAGTCTGAGCAAGAGGAAGAAGTTGGGGGGAGGGACATGTCTGCAGGGGCATGGTCCATAACCGACAGCAGAGGCGGGGCTGGATTATTTGGGGACCCTCTACCTGGGGTGGGGCCCTCTCAGTCCATCCTCAGCATCTCACCTCACTGCTAACAGAGCCTGTGCCCTCTCACTTCCGCCGATCTGACCTCTGCCCCTCAGACTAAGGGCCTCGCCTGTGTCAGCCCCCTAGATGGATGTCGGTGGACGTCACAGCCAGCACCCAAACCCAGGATTCCCCAGGCTTCCCCAGGCTGACAGGAGAGGCAGAGCTGGATTATTTGGGGACCTTCTACCAGAAAGAGGCCCCCTCAGTCCCCCCTCAGCCTCTCACCTTGACTCCTCACTGAACATGGGTCCTCTCATCACAATCGACCAGAAGTGCGGACCTCAGACCAAGGCCGTCGCCTCTGTCTGCCCCCCAGGAGCAAGTCAGTGAATGTCACATCCAACCCCATACCCGGGCTTCCCAGGGCTGACAGCAGGAACAAGGATGGACTGTCAGGCCCCCTACTGGGATGTGGCAGAGCCTGGATCTCTGCCCTCTACGGCCCTTAGTTGACCCTGGGTCACATCAACATATGACTCCCAAAGTCTCTTGTGTTGTAAATGGGAAGGGCTTAGCCTGACAAGTCTGTCCCATGGTTGCCCAGGGCTGACAGCAGAGGCAGAGCTGGATTATTTGGGCCCTTCTGCCTCTAGTGGGGACCTCCTCAGTCCTTCCTCAGTGTCTCACCATGACTGTTAACAGAGCCAAGGCCCTCTTCCCTCCACCGAGTTGAAGTCTGAAGTCTGAAGACCTCACACCAAGGTCCTCACCTCTGTCAACCCCTGAAGCAGAAGTCGGTGGACATCACTGATGGCAGAGGCAGGGATGGTGCTCCTCTGTCCTAGGGTCTAAGGTTTCACTAGTTCTCCTTCAGTGTCTCACCTTGACTGCCGGGCAGAACCTCGGACTCTGTCCACACTGGAAATGGGATCTCCCACAGCTGACCACTAGTATAGTTCTGGGGGCCCTTCCATTCTGGAGTCCAGGGCTGTCTTGTTCCCCCCTCAGGCCCTCACCTTGATTCCTACCAAGGCATGTGATACCTCCCTGGGCTAACCTGAGTATTTCCCCAGTAGACTAAGTCTTACACTGCCCTGAATCCCTTGAGGCAGAACTTCACTGATACAGGTCAACACCTGTATTGTCGAAAATTGACAACTCTGCCTGAAGTCTTCCAGAACTGACAGGGCAGAGATGGATTCTTTGGGACTCCTATGTTCTGGGGTGAGTGGACACCTCAATTATCACTCATGAGAGCCCTCATCTTGGCCCTTGGCTCCTTGATTAAGCACTCAATGGGTAATGTGCTCTCCTTTCCTCATTGGACAATTTGTCCAGCTGCAACTCTTGCAAAAAATGACTCCATGTCCCAGGCTAGATGTTAAATGGGGAGCTGTTGCATCCATGACCAAGGGTGAGCGGTCGTATATGTAGTGTTCTCTTATTCAGATCTCTTGTGTGTCTATGTTTTGTACAATTTTAACTTCCATTGTTTATGCTTTTTTCTTTAGTTATTGATCCTACTTGGAAAAATGTCTTTTTTGTAAGTATTTGCAAAGAATTGTGTTTTGTCAGTTATCTCTACTGTTATCTGCTTCATTATTTCTGCTTTTATCTTCATTATTTCATACCTTCTACTACCTTAAGTTCATATGGTTTTTATTCTTTAGTTTCTTGAACTGTGCAGATGTTTTAAATATTTTTATTGTGTCCTATATTTAAGGCTATCTATTTCCCTGTGAGTGTCACTTGGGCTGTATCACATAGTGTTATATAACTATGTGTATGACTTGAATTTTTTACAACTTGAATATATTACTCTATTACTTATGGTATTAAATTTTTTATATTTATCCACAAAAAAAGGGTGTAAAATTATTTTTGAAGAGACTGTGGAAGAAATGATAGAAATAGATTGTCACTTGGAGGAGATTTCAGGCTCCAAAAGCATTTCATTTTGTTTTGTTTTTGTCATTAGTTATAGAGCAGTTTTAGACATATTTAAATGCTGTTGACAGAGGTGGGTTTATTGCAGAAATGCAAAGAAGTTTAACACTAGGAGATCAATCAATATAACTGGCCATGTTAAGAATAAAGGATTTTCTAGGAGAATAGAAAACTCTATTTAATACAGAGGGTATTTAATTCAGGGGACTGATTACACAAGTGATGGAGAAGCCAAACGAGGGAGAATTGGAGAATCCAATAATTAGCCACATGAGGAAGTCAATCTCACCTCTAGGTGCGAAGGAAAAACACAGGAATGTAGCATTAATGCAGCCTAGGTATTGGTTTCAACAGGTTATGGAATCATGGTGTGACTATCTGATAGTGGCTGGAGCCATGGATAATGTAGCCACTGAAGGAGAAGTCACCTAATGCAGAAGAAAGAGGAGAAAACCCTCTAATCACTCTATCTTCCTGAACCAAAATGGCAGCCAAATGTTGGTGAGCCTAGGAATTGGAGCTTTCAGGAGTCAAATCCTTTATAGTGGATAGCAGAGTAGGAGAAAATGAGAGATGGATCTAGGAGCAAATGGTCCCAGGACTGGCTAAATATAGTAACAGATTGAAGGAGACAAAGCATATCTACTGTGGAATGGACAGGCTTGAAGATCTCACTGGGGGGGATGGGGTGGGGGAGGAGATGTGTGCATACTTACATGATGAGTGAGATTTGCATTGTCTAGGGAATGGACACACTTGAAGCTCAGACTCAGGGGGATGCCGGGGCATGGGCAATATATATAACCTGAACTTTTGTACCCCCATAATGAGCTGAAATAAAGAAAAAAAACTGTAACTTGGGCTAATTGTTCTAAACTTACCTATTGATAATTTGGTCCTTGAATAATTTCTATGAATATTTTAGAGAAATGTGACCTGATAGTAATAAAGGCAAGACAGCAGCTCCAAAAAAAAAAAAAAAATTAATTTTGGGGGGCACAAATCTGGGCTTCTGGTGTACCCATCACCTGAATAGTGTACATTGTGCCACATAGATAATTTTCCATGCCTCATCTCCTCCCACCCTTACCCTTTTGAGTCTCCAATGTCCATTAAACTACTTTGTGTGCCCTTATATAGCCATAATTTAGTTCTCTCTTATAAGCAAGAATATGTAGCATTTATTTTTCTGTTCCAGAGTTACTTCACTTAGGATAATGTCCTCCAGTTCCCTCCAAGTTGCTGCAAAAGATATTATTTCACTCTTTCTTATTGTTGAATAGTACTCCAGGGTATGTGTGTGTGTGTCTGTGTGTGTGTGTGTATATATATATATATATATAATCTCAATTTCTTAATTCATTCAGTTGATGGGCACTTAGGTAGATTCCATATTTTTGCAATGTTGAATTGTGCTGTGATAAACATATGAGTAGAGATGTCTTTTGGATATAATGATTTCTTTTCCTCTGGGTAGATACCCAGTACTGGGTTTGCAAGATCTAAGCTCAATGGGAGGTCTACTTTTAGTTCTTTGAGAAAATTTCATACTAATTTACATTCCCAGCAAGAGTGTATAAGTGTTTCATTTTCACTGCATTCACACTAACAACTAATGTTTTTTTGACTTTTGATAATGGCCAATCTAATTGGAGTAAGATGGTACCTGATTGTGGTTTTAAGTTGCATTTCCCTGATAACAGTAAATTTATACATAATGTGTTTAATAAAAATCGACATACATTCCAAATAAAAAGAAATATTCCTAAAAGTATAAAATTTTGTTCCACCCCTTCCTCTCCCCCAAAGTATAAACTTTATGTTCATGAGTCTATGCTGATCAATAAATGACTGAATATATAAATCAGAGAGAATAGACAAATCATTGTGCAGAAGTATTACACATCATTTATGTAGATACTCCATACTTCTCAAGTGTTGGCTGGTCACCATGATTTCCTTCCAAAGAAAGTACAGTGTGGAAAAGGGGGGAAAGAGTAACTCTATAGTAGGGAAGACTGAAAACGCTCCCTCTGCCAGGTGATCAAGATTGATTTCCACAGTGATAAGTGTCAGGCAGGTGAGGGGGGGAGGAAGGGATGGGTAAATTCATATCGAACTGATGCAGTGCGCCGTCTGGGGGGGAGGCATACTTTCAGCTCTGACTCGGGTCGTGCAAAGGCAGTATATGTAACCAAAGCATTCATACCCCTGTAATATTCTGAAATAAAACAAAAACAGTGAGAAGTCATTGCTGACTGTATGTATTTTCGATATGATGTCACAAGACAGCGCTATACCTCTGTGGTGCTCCCCTTTCCAAACCCATAATAACAAGCTAATCATGAGGAAATCATCAGCAAGATTCTAAGAGAGGGGCATACTACAATATACCTGACTAGTACTCCTCAAAACTGTCAAGGTCATCAAAAACAAGGAATGCCTTAGAAACAATCAAGAGGAGTCTAAGAAGGCATAATGGGTAAATATTCTGAACAATCAAGAGGAGTCTAAGAAGGCATAATGGGTAAATATTCTGTAGAATCTTGGATACAATCCTGGAACAGAAAAAAGACATTAAGTAACAACTAAGGAAATCTAAAGAAAGTGTGGACTTCTGTGAATAACATTGTATAACTATTTGTTCATTAGTTGTAAACAATGTACCATGCTAAGAGGTTAATTAATAGGGGAAAGTGAGTGTGGGCCATGTGGGAACTCTCTGTACCATGTTTGCAATTTTTCTGTGAATCCAACAGTATTCTCAAAGAAGTAGCTTGGTAAAATGGAAAAAAAGAAGTTAGTCAACTAGGTAAATGATATGTGTGAAAAATCTATAGCAAACATCATACACATATGGGGAAATTTGGAAGCTTTTGCTTTGAAACTGAGGATTAGACAAGGATTCCTCTCATTACCATTTCTCTTCAATATTTTGATGGAGGTACTGTCCAGTGCAGTAATAAGAAGCAGAATAAATAAAGGAGATAGCAATCATAAAATAAGAAATAAGGTGTCTGTGATTAACAGATGATTAGTCTGTGTGTGAAGAAAATACAAAAGAACTAAGGTTAAATAATTAAATAAAAAAAGTGAATGTCACGGTTGCTTGGTATAACATCAATACACAAAAAGTAACCTTTGTTTCTGCAGCAACAAATACTGTAAAATGAAAATGAAAGTCAGGAAAATGTGGCTTGTAACTTATCATAACAAATATGAAATATTGAAGAGTAAATCATGCCAAAGAACGTTTAGGAACTGTATGGAAAAATATAAAAGCACTGATGAGATAAATTAATAAACACCTAACTTAAAGTATAATATGATCATGCATATGAAGATTCATTTGTATAAAGATGTTAATTCTCCTTAAATAATTTACATATTGACTGCAATCTAAATAAAAAATCCCAACGGCTTTGTGGATTAATATGTCTATGTGCATATCTGTGTGAAATGTGACCCAATGAGCATAATGTTTCAATTGGCATGCAACAGGCCAAGCATAGCCAAGACAGTCTTGAAGGAATAGAGCAATATAAAACTAGTTACTCTACCAGATGAGTAAGAATTATTAAAATGCTAGAGTAATTAAGTTTGTGGTATGTGTGCCATGGTTGACAAGCAGATCAATGGAAATAGTGTACTCTTGAAACAGATAGGCTTATATATGGACCATTGATGTATGAAAAATGTGCAACTGCAGAACAGTGAGGAATCACAGTAGTTTTAGTAAATGACAGTGAAACAATGGAATCTCCATAAGGAAACCCCGATGCAACTGGAATTATTCGGATGCTACAGAAAAATCAATTGCAGAGGGATTAAAGGTCTACTTTTTCAATTGTTGTTATAAAACATTTCAAAACACACAAAACTATAATGAATACTTGAAGGAACCTAGCACTGTGAGTCAAGTAGGGCTTTGATAATGCTGGAGGGGAAAGGACTGAAAGAGTCTGGGGACATCATTCAGTGCCAAAAGGGATGGAGATAATATGAGCTGGGGAGAAAAAGAGGAAATGGAAGTTCCTTCTGCTCCCTGTCTTTGACACAGTTGGACTTGCTGCCTTCATGGGCCTTCATTTCCAAAGAGCTGGACATGGTGGCTAGAGGCAGCTTGAGAGAACGCTACCTGGACCAATGATGTGCTCATTCCACTTCCCACAGGACGTCTTGCTGACCGCTAAGCCCTGGCACTTGACTTGATGATCGAGTCCAGAGACCCCTGACAAGGGGGGTTTGACTGACACCCTGACCAGACCCAGGAGGCCTTTAGTAGCTTAGAGGCAAGGCCAGGTTTTCCACATGAGATGGGAGCAGAGTACTGCATCCCTCCTCACCTGGATGAGAGCTCTTGCTGGAGGGAGGGGCGCTTGGAGGCTTCGGCCACTCTTTGTTTGGCTCATTTCAAGGTGTACTACAGATGCTGCTCTTTTGCAGAAATCCCTCTCTGCACACCACTGCTAATAGGATTTGGAGTACTTGATGGAACAAAGGAGGCTATCTCTCCATTCTGTGGTCAGAGGTACTCTAAATGTGGAGGGGTAAGTATCATGGGATGATATTGAACTCAGTGCAAGTGGGCAAAGAACCTCCAGAGATACCAGTGGGAGGGCTTCCCCTACCAGCACGGGAACTACCACCAATCTGGGGAGGATTCTCCTAACAATGTCTTTCACAGAGTAGAAGGTTTAATTTTAATAATGTCTAACTTATCAATTTTTTTCTTTCATGAGTCATGCTTTTGGTGTTGTATCTAAGAAGTCGTTGCCAAATCCAAGTTCATCTTGATTTTCTTCCATGTTACCTTTCAGAAGCTTTATAGTTTTGTGCTTTACTTTTAGGTCTGGGATCCATTTTTAGTAAACTTTGTGAAAGATGCACAGCAAGTGTCTTTCTCCTTACTTACGTGAGGGATACCATCAATGTGGAGAGGACAAGCATCATGGGATGGCATTGAAGTCATTCCGTGTAGGCAGGGGGCCTCCAGAGATACCAGTGGGGCGGGGCCTCTCCCAGCAGCACATGAACTGCCTCCCATCTGGGGAGGAGTGTTGTGGAAGTGTCTTAATGAAGACCTTTCACCATAAAAATGGGATTTGGAGCCTCTGATTGGAAAGGCTTCAGGCTGGAAGTTAGTCTTTAGGGGGCCCTGTAGGAAGGAGTGTGCCATCTTGATCCACAAGACCATCTTTTTCATATCTTCACAGTGAAAATATGGTGGGGTTCCTGGTGGTAAAACCCAGAATGTTTTCCCTTTAAGACTGTAGCCCCATGTAGTTTATTACTCACACTACCCCACACTCAGCCTTCAGAAATTCACCAAAATCACCATTTCATGGTCTTACCGTTTATGACTCCAGCAGCTTCTGCTCCAGGTCAGCAGATCTCATCTGGGCCTTTTTGTATGTACCCATCTTTGCATATTTTGGGTTAGTGGCTTGCCCTACAACCTCAGTTTTCTGATGGGTAAAAGAAATATTATTGATTTTCAGTTTGCCAAATATTTTCTTATTGTAAGGATGGGAGTGTGAACTTACAACTGTATATCTTTTTTAGTGGTTGTTTATTATATATATCTAATTTATCAGCCTCTACAGTTAACATTTCACTATTTCAAGTGAAGTGTAGAAACCTCACATTTCTTCATGTCCCTTCTCCTATTTATTATGTGATTTTCCTAAGTATTTCTTATACATACATTTACAACCACATCAGACAGTGTTATAATTTTTGCTTTAACTGTCAAACATAAATTAGAATATTTGAGAGGCAAAAGAAAGTCTATTGCATTTATCCACATTTTTGCTTTCTTTCCTCCTTCCCAGTATTCCAATTCCTCATTACCCCTTTTACCATTTTCTTTCTAGTTAGGAAACTTCCTCTAGCTATTCTTATAGGGTGTATCTCCTGGTGACAAATCCTATTAGGTTTTTAGGGTTTGGTGTTGAATGTTCTTTTCTCTCTGCACTTGAAAGATGTTGGGCCCCTTCCACTGGCCTCCATGGTTTCTGTTGAAAAAAATCCCCTGTCATTTGAATTGTATTCCTTCATCATTTCTCTCTTGCTGCTTTCAAGATTTTGTCTTTCTCTTTAATTTTCAGAAGTTTGTCTATGATGTTTCTTGACTTGGATTTCTTAGAATTTTTGCCCTCTGGATTGATTCAGCTTCTTGAATTTGTAGGTTTATATTTTTGTTTCAAAATATTAGGGGGATACAAATATTTTTGATTACATAGATTGCTTTTGTAATGCTTGAGTCCCATCTATAGGTGTGCCCATCACCCAAATAGTGTTCATTGTACACATTAGGTAGGGTTTGCCCTTGCCCCAGACTGTGTTCATGAGCGGGGGTAGGGGGAACACTAAAGAGGCTGGAAGCCTGATACTTTATTTTCAAGAAGGTCCTAGATCTTGGTCACAACAGTGCTTGGGCTCTTGAGGGTGGAAACACTTCTAAGTAACTTGGCAGCC
The DNA here is from genome assembly GCA_028534055.1 of Eulemur mongoz. Lineage (NCBI taxonomy): Eukaryota > Metazoa > Chordata > Mammalia > Primates > Lemuridae > Eulemur > Eulemur mongoz. Next base: position 10,878,794 of record JAPYYL010000031.1, on the reverse strand, counting down.
CGCAGATTTCTGGAGGTGTGTGGGAAGGAGGAATGGAACCCTCACCTACCCTTTCACTGGGCTCTCAGCTGCTCTGGGGTTTATCTTTGCTTATATCTTTTTTTTTTTTTTTTCCTTCCTGTCTTGCTTCACAATTTCTTTCTGTGAAGTGTCTGGTAGGCTCTGGCACCTTTACATCCAAACTGCACCTGAGCTTTGTCCACTCACCCGTTTCCTTTATCTGAAAGGTTTCTTTCCTTTTGGGACAATATGACAACTGATGTCTCTAGTAAGCCACCTTGATTTTATAGGTTTATGATGGCTGTTAAATTTGGAAAGTATTCAGCCATTATTTTTTTGAGTACTTTTTTGACCACATTCTCTTTCTGCTCTCTTTCCAGTAATCCAGCAACATGAATATTAGATCTTTTGTTATAGTGCTATAGGTCCCAGAAGCTCTGCACATTTTTATCTCAGTGTATTTTGTCTCTGTTGTTCAAACTAGGAAATTTATATTGTTCTGTCTTTCAGTTCACTGATTCTTTCCTCTGTTACCTCCATTCTTCTTTTACGCCCAGCCAGTGAGTTTTTAATTTGAGTTATTTCCTTTTTTGGTTCTAAAAGCTTCATTTGATTTTTCTTTGTATCTGCCAATTCTTTGCTGAGACTTTCTATTTCTTGCAGAGATTTTCTATTATTTACACTTATTTCAAATGTGTTTCTGATATAGGATTAAGCATTTTTATAATGAAGGTTTAAAATCTTTGTCAGATAATTCTCACATGTCTGTTGTCTTGCTGTTGACAGGCATTGAATATATATTTTTATTCAGTTTGAGATCTTCCTGGTTCTTGTTATGTGAATGATTTTTGGTTGAGACATTGATATTTCAGTTGTTATGTCATATTTCTCTGGATCTTACTTAAACATTATGTTTTCACTGGCTTTCTCTGACATTGCTCTAGCAAGAGAAGAAGGGCACTATCTCATTACTGCCATGTGCCTGTAAATCATGTAGAGGCCTAGTAGAGAAACAGAACTTCCACCTTGGAGCTCCATTTGTGCAATCTGTTAGTGTGCGGTACTTATCCAAAACTCCCAACTCCACCCAGCCTCTACTGATATCTCCTTGTCTGGGAGCGGTAAGTATCCTTTATTAGTGTTTTCCATGTAGCCTCCACTGACCACGCAGAATAGGATGGCCTCATTATTGCTGGACAGTTGTGAAAGTCCTCACTCTTTGAGAAGCCTCTGGTGACATCCTAGTTGGGACATGAAAGGGTGACTCATTAACTTTGGTTGCGCGTGTAGGTTCCTCATGAGCTGTACAACGTGGGGTTGGGTGGGCAATGCTTCATTATTACCTGGTGGAGATGAAACTCCAACCTCCCTACTCAGTCTCCTTTGACAGTACTCTAGTGGTGGTGAAAGGGTAAGTGGAGCTCTTAGTATAGCCTGGTGAGAGTAGCAACCCAGGCTCCCTACTTGACATTTGCTGGTATTGGTGTGGGTGGGGCCACAGGTTTTTTCTTTCATGGTGATGGCATTTAGTGAGAGCAGAGCAACTATTGTCTAAAAATTGTCTGTCTTGCCCTTTTCCTGTTTTGTTTTGTTTTGTTTTGTTGTGGTTAGAGAGATAAGGCTTTTGTTAAGGTTCTCCTCTGACCCTGTACTTGTTGACATTTCTATGTGCTGGCTTATTTTGCTCCATTTCTGGGCCACAAGAGGCTTAAGGAAAACCTGGGAACTTACCACCTTGTTGTTCCTTGGATTCCAAGGTTGCTAGCCAGTCTGCCTCTTCTCTCCACCATTCAGAGCCCTCTCATTATTATTTTATATATAATGCTCTGGGTGTTTAGTTGTATTTAGCAGGAGAAATAGGGGAAACCATGTGTACTTCACCTTCCCAGAAGTGGAAGTTGAATCCCTACAGAGAACTTTAAAACAATAATAAAGCTGAATAATAGCCAGTTTTCTTTTTGTCACCATGATAATCTAGTATTTCTATATAATTCCAGTGATACTCTCCTCCCAAAATTTTATCTTTATCCTTTCAAAATTTGTTTTTTTAAGTGGGGAATTGTCAATCTAAATAACAAACAAAGAGGGTCTCTGAAAGAAAATGGTGTTAATTTGGGAATAGACCAGTGCAATAGAATACATGTGCCATAGTAAACTATGTGCATATTCAGGGAGGTAAAGGAAGACAAAGCTTTTAAAAGGAAAAAATGAGGAGGATTGCATAATTGTTTTCAGGTAATCTTCCCCAGCTCCAAAGTGTGGGGAGTTAGCTACGCTCCCTGCAAAGAATCGGGTCCCACAGGCAGGGGTTGTTGCAAAGGATAAGGAAATACTAGAAAATAGAAATAAAAGAATACACAGAGACAATAGTACAGTTTATAAAGAATGGATTCATAAAAAAGGGTGGCTTGGGAGTCCCCACAATATTCCCATAAATTCTGAGGCCACCAGTGAAGTTACACATCAGTATTTATGGGTACAAGTGATTGATTGCCAGGTGTAACAGATTTACATGATAACAGGTAGTTCGTTTTAGGTTAAGTCTCCCAAAATACTTCAAGTGATCCCTTAGTTAACTTTCTCTACATGCGCAAATGGTTACAAAATCCTTCTAAGACAAACTTCTAAGTTCTAAGATAAAAATATCACTTTAGCAGAAAAGTTAAACAGAGATATAGTGGCTTCATATTTCTTTATCTAGTTATTGTGGATTGAGACAGATAATCAGGAGTCAAGAAAGAGCTGTCTGTTGGGCTAATTGCTTTTAGCCACAGGTGTCTGTCTGTTGATCAGCTTTCATTCCTTGGCTCCATGTAAACCTGCTTTGTCATTCAAAGCAGGGGAAAAGCACAGGTTTGAGACTGCAGTGTCACCTTGTAAAGCAGCTGCTACTGACCTGTGAGATGCCCTCCTGAGGCCAGGCCACTTTTGATATGTGCTAACACATTCCCATATTCCTTCAGGGCAAAGCTCCTGAGATTATTTCTATCTCTAATAGAGCAACATTAATCTATGGACCAACAAAAAAGACCAATAACAAGGGTGATGTCAGTCTGAAGTTGGACAGGCAGTTGCAGGGCAGATGTCTCTGCAGAAATATTTTTTTTTGTTTAAGATTGTGATGGCCTCTGTGCATCAAGACTGTGGTTTTTGCAGTCTTTTATGATGGTTTTATTATCAGGCACACAAGCATAAGAACCCTCTCTTTGTGGCCCTTCCTAGCTCTATTTGTCCGGGTTTTCTCAATGTTTAGTGACTCCATTTTGATTCTAACAACTTTTATGGAATATAATTTCTAAAAATAGTTTTATCAAGGAATGGTCGGCATACAATAAACTTATCAAAGTGTATAATTTGAAAAGTTTTGCATATCTATGCACTAGCAAACGCAACACAACAATCAAGAGAGTGAACATACCCATCATGCTGAAAAGGTTATTTCTAACCCTTTGTAATTCCTCCCTCCTGCTAGTCTCTAAACCCCATTCCCAAGCAACCACTGATCTGTCTGTCATGACATATTAATTTGAATTTTAAAAGTTATACAAATACATAGAAGTGGGATGGTTGCATCATATGGTAGGAGCATGATTAACATTTTAAGAAACTTCTTTTCTCCAATGTACATTGTTGTCTGCTTTGTTGAAGATCAGTTGGTTGGAAAAATTGGGTAGCCACAAGCAGAAGAATGAAACAGGAGCCCTACCTCTGACTACTCATCAAAATTAATTCAACATGGATAAAAGACTTACATCTAAGGCATGAAACCATAAGTATTCTAGAGTAAATTGTAGGAAGAACTCTTCTAGATACTGGTCTAGGCAAATAATTGATGTCTAAGACCCAGTGGCAATCATGGCAATGACAAAAATAAATAAGTGGGATTTGATTACTCTAACAAGGTTTGGCACACATCTGGAAACAATCAACAGAGCAAATAGCTTACAGAATGGGAGAAAGTATTAGCACACTATGTGTCCGATAAAGGACTAATATCCAGAATTTACAAATAACTCAAGCACATTAGCGAGAAAAAATACCAAACATCCTTATTAAAAAGTAGGGAGAAGACGTGAACAGAAGCTTTTCAAAAGAAGATAGTGAAATGGCTGATAAACATATGAAAAAATGCTCAACACCATTAATTATCAGGGAAATGCAAACTAAAACCACAATGAGATATTGCCTTAACCCAGTTAGAGTGGCTTTTATTAAAAAGACCAAAAGCAATAGAGGCAGAGAGAAAGAAACACTTATAAAGTGTTGGTGGGACTGCAAATTAGTACAACCCTTACAGAAAACAGTAAGGAGATTCTGCAAAGATCTAAAAGTAGATCTATCTATTGGTCCAGCAATCCCACTACTGGATATCTACCCAAAGGAAAAGAAGACAGATGCTCTTGAATGCTTATTGCATCACAATTCACAATTGCAAAGATGTGGAATCAATCCAAGTGCCCATTGACTCATGAGTGTATAAGTAAAATGTGGTATGTGTATACCATGGAGTACAACTCAGACCTAAGAAAGATGAATTAATGCCTTCTACAACAGTCTAGATGGAACTGGATACCATTCTCCTAAGTGAAGTATCTCAAGAATGGAAAAACAAACACCACATGTACTTACTATTAAATTGGAACTAACTGATGAGCACACATGTGCACAGAGGGAAGTAAAACTCAGTGGAAATAAAGCGGAGAATAGAGGGGAAAGGAGGGGAGACTCAAACATTTCAAAAGCAGCCCATATAATTTAAAACATTGGTACCCCCTTAATATTTTGAAAAGAAATTTAAGAAACTGCAAAACTGTGTTTTAAAATGGGTGAACTATTTCACATTCTTTTGCCAGAACCTCAAGTACAATGTTAAACAATTCCCCTCTCCTTATCCTGAGCTCATTAGTCTTAGGTTGTATTTTTTTACATGCAAACATCCATCACAACTTCAGGAACATGAACATTTGCCTTATCTGCCCTGTGCTGATAAAACCCCGGCTTGTTTACCATACACTTACAGAGACGAACACAGTGCCCAGAACTGAACTAAGAGTATGATACTCAAGGCAGAGGGTTTATTCACTGAAGTCTTGACTGCCCGAAGGCAGTGATTTCAGACTGGAAAACAGAAAACAAGGGGGACCTCTGTAAACAATGGGAAAAGGAGGTGAATGGAAAAGTTCCCTGGTGGTAGACAAGAAGTATATCTACTTATGCCTTCAAGGGGCATAAGAAAAATCTGTAAGTGAGAAGTGGAATGATTCACATATTTACAGAGACTTAATATGGCCATATTATCATGGAGGGATTTTAGGTAAGACATACAGAACTAGGTAATGGTGAAGAGTAGGGAGAACAGAATGAACTAGTCAATGGGGTGGCTGTCGGGAAAGGTTTGGAAGAGACACAGTCTCCCTGCTGTGTGATCCACCAGAATCCAAGATAGAGCAATGAAGATGGTGGAAGGTCAGTTTGGAGTGCTCTTTAGGGATATTAAAGAAATGCTGCCTTTTCCCAACCCAAGCATCTAGGCCCCCCAGCATCGTATCTCCTGGAGTGTCAGGATGGTGCATTGAGAGACATCTACGTTGCATCTTGACACCCACCCCCTCCCCCAGGTGATGGGATTGTGTCAGGATGGTGATTTGTGATGTCTAAGCTGTGCCTTGGCCTCCACGGCATCTTTCCCCACCCCCACCCCAACCCCATGACGTCAGTGTGGTGCTTTGTGACGTCTAACATCGCCTAGGATTCCCATTGGCTAGGGGTGGCTTTGTGACCAAACAAAGCTTAGAGGAGTGGCCGCACCCTATCCTGGGGAGGGGAGGGTATATATAGGGAGGTCAGGTGGCCTGGGTAGACTGCTGGGAAGAAGTGACCCGATGGAGATGACTGGGAAATCAAAAGCCTCTTGCACTGTAATTAAAAAACCCCATGCCAATGTCAAACTGGAGGAAGAGGAAGGCACCTCATCAACCAAGGCCCAGAGGACGCTTCAAGGTGTGCAACCCCCCCCAAGCTCCTCCCTACCTTCCCCTCCAATGCTGCCCCCCACTCTTCCCCTGCCCTTACCCAACACAAACCCCCCTCGGGCGGCACCCCTTCCCATGCTCCCACCCCACCTCCACCCTCTTTCCCCAAACCAGTGCCCTTCTGTGATGTCCCGGTTGTCCTTGCAGGTGCCCAAGGTAACCAGGAAGGCAAAAAGACCCATTCAAGGCACTTTGAGGAGGAAACTTCCTCCTAAAGTGACCATCCTTTCAATTCAATCCAAATAGGAGACAGGGTGGACCCGTTCGACCCTTGTCACCAGCTGGATGAGGAAGTCAGTCAAAATCAGCCAGAGAAGGCCCCAGAGGCAGGGAGAGCTCCACCACCTCAGGCGTTGCACTCAGCAGTCAGTATCTTCATAGTGAGACCAGCTATCTTCGAAGTCTCCGGAGGTCTGGCTGCAGGGACATGGCCAACCATGTCAATGAGGAATTTTTCACCAATGGGGTATATGGTAGTGATGAAAATAAAATCAACCACCTGTGAAATGGTTCGTGTGTCCCTGAGTGTTCTGTGATTGTGGGGAGGGAGGAAGGAGGAAAGAGTCGGGTGTGTGGAAAGGGAGTTGGTGGGTCCTGTGGGTTTGGATTCAGACCAGCTGGTCCACACAAAGCCAGACACACAGGGCTGAGCCCTGGACCAAATTTCCTCCTTATCACTTTCACACACTGACAAGGCAAAAAATGACTTAGTATTTTGTGTATGTGTGTGTGTGTTTGTGTGTGTATAAAGGGTCCAGAAAGGAGAAAAGAAAAGTATGATATGTGTGGGGCACGAATACCTCCTCCCAAAAATGTACACAAAGTAATTGCCTTAAGGACACCCACTCATCTCATAGTGGTGTTTGTTACCTTGGCTAGGCTGTGGTACCCAGATATGTGGGCAAACACCTGTCCAGATGTTTCTGTGAAGATATTTTGTAAATGATATTAACGTTCAAATCAGTAGATTGTGAGTAAAGCAGATTGCCCTCTATAATGTGGGCGGGCCTCATCTAATCAGTTTAACACCTTAAGAGTAAAGACCAAAATCTCCCAAAGAGGAAGGCATTCTGCTCCAGACTGCCTTCAGACTCCAAACTGCAACATCGACTCTTGCTGGAATTTTCAGTCTGCTTGCTGCCCTGAAATTTCAGACTTGATAGTACCTCCATCTTGTAAGCCAGTATTTAAAATTAGATCTCTCTCTCTGTCTCTCTCTCTCTCTCTCTGTGTCTCTTGGAGAGCAATAGTGTGTATATATGTATATGTGTGTATATATATATATATATGTGTGTGTTTGTTTATCCATTAACCTATTGAATATCATGGGATATCGTGGTTGCTTCCAACTTTGGGATGAATAAAGCTGCTATTTCAGATCTGTTGCCTATTTCTAAACTGGTCATTTGTTTTCTTACTGTTGAGCTACAAGAGTTCTTTGTATATTTTCGATACAAGTCCTGAATCAGATATGTATTTTCCTATTATATTCTCCCAGTCCATGGCTTGTCTTTTCATTCTCTTCACAGTGTCTTTCACAGAGAAGAAGTTTTTAATTTTAATAATGTCTAATTTATCAATTTTGCCGCCATAGTGAAGCAGCAGCCCATTTTCCCCTTGCTAGTGCAGATCAGTCATCCCAGCCAACACAGCAACTCTAAGACTGTTGAGTCAGAGGCATGAAAAGCCCAAAGTGACTGGTGGCAGTCTTCACTTCCAGTGGAGTGTAATCACTATTGTGTCTCTGGGAGGAAGCATTCCTCCACCTGGAACTAAAACTTCTAGGCCAGCAGAGCATAAGGTTGGTGTGAGAACAGGAAGCAAAACTTTTGCTGGTAGGTTTCTAGGGGTAAGGTGAATGGTGCCATGCCCACTTCCACCTATTAATTCCTAGACCTTTGAATCCTGCCTATGACAGAAACCACACCATATATTGGATGGTGATTCAGAGCATATACAGCCTTCTAGAGAACTGCAGCCCTGCAAACATTGTCACCTACTTGGTGCTGCGAACTATGACTTCAAAAGGCCATTGTCTCAAAAAAAGATGATGGAATGGTGGTGACACCCTGGATTCGTGCTCCCAGAGAGGAGCGCATGGATCTCAGACTGCCACAATGCTAGAAGTTCGCTCCCCCACAAGAACGGTGGTGTGAATCCACGGAGAATCAGCGTGGGACACAAAGAAAAGAAAAGACTGAGAGAGAGACAGAAACACCTCAGGAGAGGAAGAGGAGCAGTCCCTCCAGTGGAGGTAGCAAAATTCTGAACACGTGAAGGGCTCCCCCTAGGGACAGAAGAGGCAGCTTACCTGGCCCGCATGGCGTACCTCTATCCAGACTAAAGCTGAAAGAAGGGATCTTAAGGATTCATCCAGATGGGAAGGGCTCAGCAAAAGAACTCTGGGAATATAAAGAAGCAAGCTGAAACTTTGCCCTCAAAGAGGATTACTAGTTCTCCACCAATTGACACAAACCAGATTGAAAATAGCAACATGTCACAGGAAGAATTTCAAACACGGATCATAAATAAGCTGAACATTATGCAAGAAAAAAAGGATAACCAACACAAACAAACCACAAAAAAGATCCAAGACTTGGAAGAAAAGTTCACCAAAGAAATTGAAATATTGAAGAAATATCAAACTGAACTCTTGGAAATGAAGAATTTATTCAGGGAGCTACAAAACACAGTGGAAAGTCTCAAGAGCAGGGTAGATCAAACAGAAGAAAGAATCTCAGAGATCGAAGATAACACTTTCCAATTAAATAAGTCGTCACAAACATAGAGCAAAGAAACAAGAGAAAAGACCAAAGTCTGCAAGAAATGTGGGATTAAGTGAAGAAGCCTAACGTGAGAGTTATCAGCATTCCTGAGGGTGAAGAAGACAATAAGCAAGGGTTGAATAAACCATTTGAAGATATAATTGAGGAAAATTTCCCAGGCCTTGCCAAAACTCTAGATATACAGGTTCAAGAAACTCAAAGAACCCCTGGGAGATTCATAGCAAATAGGAAGACACCACGTCATGTAGTTATGTAATTACTGACGAAAATGTCCACTAAAGGGGCTCTTCTTCAAGCTGTAAGGAGAAAGAAACAAGTAACATACAAACGAAAGTCCATCCAAATCACGCTAGATTTCTCAACTGAAACCTTACAAGCAAGAAGAGATTGGGGCCCCATTCTCACTCTTCTGAAACAGAATAATGCCCAGCCTAGAATCCTGTACCCAGCTAAACTAAGTTTTATATATGAAGGAGAAATTAAAACATTCTCAGATAAACAGAAAATCAGAGAATTCACCAAGACAAGACCAGCTCTCCAAGGAGTTCTCAAATCAAAGTTAAACATGTTCCAGCACAAGAAAGACCCACGAATGTAAAACTACTCAAGAGATAAAGATAAAAACCCAGTTATTACAATGGCTCAAGATGGAAAACAGATCAATGAAATTCAACCCAACATAAGGAACAACAATCTATCTCACTTATCAGTTCTCTCATTAAATGTGAATGGATTGAATTCCCCACTCAAGAGACATAGACTGGCCCAATGGATAAAAAAATATAAGCCAAGTATCTGCTGTCTTCAGGAAACTCATCTAACCTGCAAGGATGCATTTAGACTGAAAATAAAAGGGTGTAAATTGATATTTCAAGCAAATGGAATCCAAAAGAAAGCTGACATGGTGGTTTTAATCTCCCATAACTTAGTTTTAAATCAACAAAAGTGGCCGGGCACAGTGGCTCACGCCTGTAATCCTAGCACTCTGGGAGGCCGAGGCGGGTGGATTGCTCGAGGTCAGGAGTTCGAGACCAGCCTGAGCAAGAGTGAGACCCCGTCTCTACTAAAAATAGAAAGAAATTATATGGACAACTAAAATATATATATATACAAAAAATTAGCCGGGCATGGTGGCACATGTCTGTAGTCCCAGCCACGCGGGAGGCTGAGGCAGTAGGATCGCTTAAGCCCAGGAGTTTGAGGTTGCTGTGAGCTAGGCTGACGCCATGGCACTCACTCTAGCCCAGGCAACAGAGTGAGACTCTGTCTCAAAAAAAATAATAAAATAAAATAAAAAAATAAAAAAAATAAATCAACAAAAGTAATGAAAGACAAAGATGGTTACTATATACTGGTGAAGGGTTCAATTCAACAAGAAGACATAACTATACTTAATATATATTCACCCAACCTAGGTGCACCCAGATTCATAAAGCAAACCCTACTTGATCTGAACCAAATGATACATAACAACACTTTAGTAGCCAGAGATTTTAACATGCTGCTGACAGTACAGGACAGATCCTCCAAACAAAAAATAAACAAAGAAATAATGGACTTAAATAGAATGCTAGAACAAATGGGCCTGACTGACATCTACAGGACATTCTACCCAAAAACCACTGAATATACTTTCTTCTCATCAGCTCATGGGACATTCTTTAAGATTGACCATATCCTGGGACATAAAGCATCTCTTAAAAATTTAAAAATGTAGAAATTATAGCATGTATCTTCTCAGATCACAGTGGAATAAAAGTAACAATGAATCCTAACAGAAATCCTGATTTCTACTAAAAGTCATGGAAGCTAAACAATCTTCTCCTGAATGATCATTTTATAAATGAAGAAATCAAGTCAGAAATCAAAAGATTCTTTGAATTAAACAACAAAGGAGATACAACTTATCAAAATCTGTGGGACACAGCTAAAGCAGTCCTGAAAGGAAAATTTATTTCCATAAATGCCTATACCAAAAACACAGAAAACTTACAAATAGACAATCTAATGAATAGACTCAAAGAGCTGAAGAAGGAAGAACAGACCGACCCCAAACCCACCAGAAGGAGAGAAATTATTAAGATTAAATCAGAACTAAATGAAAAGGACAACAATCAAACCATAAGGGAGATTAATAAAACCAAAAGTTGGTTCTTTGAAAAAATAAACAAAATAGACACACCTCTGGCTAGACTAACCAAGAGCAAAAAAGAAAAAACTCTTATAAACTACATCAGGACCAAGAAACAAGAAATCATGACTGATGCCACAGAGATATGTGGTATCATCTAAGAATTCAACAAAAAATCTTTATGCACACAAATTAGAAAACCTGGAGGAAATGGACAAATTCTTAGAAACACACAGCCTTCCCAGGCTCAACCAGGAAGAAATAGAATTCCTGAATAGACCGATATCTAGATCTGAAATCGAAACAGCAATAAAAAAACCTTCCCAAAAATTAAAGCCCTGGACCAAATGGGTTCACAACTGAATATTCCCATACCTACAAAGAAGAATTGGTGCCTGTCCTACATAAACTATTCTCCAATATAGAGAAGGATGGGATTCTCCCTAACACTTTTTACCAAGCCAACATAATCCTGATACCAAAACCAGGAAAGGATGCAACTAAAACAGAGAACTACAGATGAATTTCTCTTATGAATATAGATGCAAAAATTCTCAACAAAATTCTAGCAAATCGAATCCAAGTCCTTATCAAAAAAATAATCCATCACGACCAAGTGGGCTTCATCCCAGAGATGCAGGGATGATTTAACATACGCAAATCTATAAATGTAATTCACCACATAAATAGAAGCAAAAACAAAAACCATATGATCCTCTCAATAGATGTAGAAAAAGCATTTGACAAAATTCAACACCCTTTTATGATAAGAACACTTAACAAAATAGGCATAGACAGGACATATCTAAAAATGATACAAGCCATATATGACAAACCCACAGCCAACATCATACTGAATGGGGAAAAACTGAAAGAATTCCCACTTCGAAATGGAACCAGACAAGGCTGCCCACTGTCCCCATTACTTTTCAACATAGTACTTGAAGTCCTTGCAAGTGCTATCAGGCAAGAGAGCAGAATGAAGGGAGTCCAAATAGGTACAGAAGAGATCAAACTCTCACTCTTTGCTGATGATATGATGTTATATCTAGAAAACCCCAAGGTTTCAAACAAGAGACTCCTGGAATTGATCAATGAATTCAATAAAGTCTCAGGATACAAAATCAATACACACAAATCAGATGCATTCATATATGCCAATAACAGTCAAATGGAGAATCAAATTAAGGACTCCATATCTTTCCAAATAGCAACAAAGAAAATAAAACACCTAGGAATATATTTAACTAAGGAGGCAAAGGATCTCTATAGGGAGAACTATGAAACACTGTGGAAGGAAATTTCAGAGCATGTAAATAGGTGGAAAACCATACCATGTTCATGGATCGGCAGAATCAACATTGTTAAAATGTCTATACTGCCCAAAGTTATCTACAGATTCAATGCAATCCCTATTAAATTACCAACATCATTTTTCACAGATACAGAAAAAACGATTTTATGCTCTGTATGGAACCAGAGAAGACCCCGGTTAGCAAAAGCAATCTTAAGCAACAAAAAGAAAATGGGAGGTATTAATTTGCCAGACTTCAAACTATACTACAAGGCTGTGGTTCTTAAAACTGCCTGGTACTGGCACAAGTGCAGGGACACAGACCAGTGGAACAGAACAGAAAATCCAAATATAAAACCATCCTCATATAGCCATCTAATCTTTGACAAAGCAGACAAAAATATACTCTGGGGAAAAGATTCCTTGTTTAATAAATGGTGCTGGGAAAACTGGATAACCACATGTAGAAGACTAAACTAGGACACACAGCTCTCACCTCTCACAAAAATCAAATCACAGTGATTAACAGACTTAAACCTTAGGTCGTAAACCATTAGAATTCTAAAAGAAAACGTAGAAAAGACTCGTACAGACATTGGCCTAGACAAAGAAGTTATGAACAAGACCCCTAAGGCAATCACAGCAACAACAAAAATAAATAAATGGGACCTGATCAAATTAAAAAGCTTCTGCACAGCCAAAGGAAAACTGTCTCGAGAGTAAACAGACAACCTACAGAATGGGAAAAAATTTTTGCCTGCTACACATCAGATAAAGGACGGATAACAAGAATCTATTTAGAACTCAGGAAAATCAGTAAGAGAAAATGAAACAACCCTATCAAAAAGTGGGCAAAGGACATGAATAGAAATTTTTCAAAAGAAGATATAAAAATGGCTAACAAACATATGAAAATGTGTTCAACATCGCTAATCACCAGGGAAATGCAAATCAAAACCACAATGAGATATCACTTAACTCCAGAGAGAATGGTCTTTATCAAAAAGTCCCAAAACAATACCTGTTGGCATGGATGTGAAGAGACAGGAACACTCATACACTGCTGGTGGGACTGTGAACTAGTGCAAGCCCTGTGGAAAACAATATGGAGATACCTTAAATAGATTCAAGTAGAACTACCATTCGATCCAGCAATCCCATTATTGGGTATCTACCCAGAAGAACAAAAGTCATTCTATAAAAAAGTCACCTGCACCCAAATGTTTATAGCAGCACAATTCACAATGGCAAAGATGTGGAAACAACACAAATGCCCATCAATTCACGAATGGATTAGAAAAATGTGGTATATGTATACCATGGAATATTACTCAGTTATTAGAAATAATGGCGATATGGCATCTCTTTGGTTCTCCTGGAGAGAGTTGGAACCCATTCTATTAAGTGAAGTATCCCAAGAATGGAAAAATAAGCACCACATGTACTCACCAGCAAACTGGTTTCCCTGAGTGCACATTTGGGAATAACACCAATTGGGTAACGGACAGAGGTTGGGGCTGGGTGGAAGGGAGGTGTGTATACCTACTTTATGAGTGTGATGCGCACTGCCTGGGGAATGTTCACGCTTGAAGTTCTGATTGGGGGTATGGGGTGGCGTGAGGGGATGTGTGCGCACCTACATTATGAGTGTGATGTGCACTGTCTAGGGAATGGACACAATTGAAGCTCAGACTCGGGGGGATAGGGAAGCATGGGCAATGTATATAGCCTGAACTTTTGTATCCCCATAATGAGCTGAAAAACAAAAAACAACAACAAAAAAATATATCGGAAAACAAACAAATAAAAACAAACAAACAAACAAAAGGCCATTACCCTGTTATTTTTCAGAAATATATTTGTTTGTGTATCTACACATATACATATATATAGCAAATACCTTTATTTCCTTTCATCCTTTACTGCCTTATCATGTAACATACATGCATTGACTTCATACCAGTATTTAAGTATTGAGGATTTTATGTAATATTATTTAAGTTATGGAATATCAGCACAAGAAAAACCTCATTGAAGGAACTTATCTCCTCTTCTGGGGAAACAATTAGTATTTTTCCGTTTGTATGCAGGACAGTTGCATTAAGTTAGGCAGAATCATGACCTTGCTATTGTCTTTATTTGGAACTTAGGTATGGTCTAAGCCCCTGTGTATGGGTGCCAAGTAGAGATGGGTTTGACCAATGACGGTAAATTTTATGTGCCGACTTGGCTGGGCTCAGATAGCTGGTCAAACATTGTGTCTGAATGTGTCTGTGAGAGTATTTTGAAAGAGGTTAGCATTTCAGTCAGTAGATTGAGTAAAGAAGATCACCCTCACCAATGTGGCAGCCACTGAGAGCCTCCCCAGAGCAAAAAAAAGTGGAAAGAGGGTGAATTCTCTCAATTTCCGAGCTGGGATATCCATCTTCACCTGTTCCCACACCACTCATCTCCGGGTTGTTGGACCTGCAGATTTCAGGACTTACACCAGCAGCTCTCATGCTGCCTGCTATTCTTGCTTCTATTTCTGTGGAGAATGCAGACTATTACAAGCATGCGTGCCACTATCTACACAGCACTCTGCTTAACCTAAACCAGTGGCCTGAAACGACCACTGTTTATGGAGCTAAACCTCAGGTCTAGCCGTGGCCCCTGTCCAGACAGACAGTAGGATATTTTCCTACCACCCAGTGGACCCCTCTTCCCAAATGGGCTAGAGCACCTCGCCATCTGCACAGTCCCCACTGACTTCATCCTCCCCACTCTTCCTCATCCCATCATGACCAACTCTTCCTCCATCCCCCTCACCTTCAGCTGGAGGGGAGCAGCTTCCACCTAGTCAGCAGCCCCAAAAGTCAGATCATTAAAGATTCTTGCCATCATTTCACAGACCCCTACTTCCTAAAACTCTCACATGTGTCTCCGCCTCACCACCCTCCCTGTATCAGACAGAACTAAGTAACTGCTCCCTTCTTTGGTTTACTTATTGTTTTTCTTCAACAGATGTTCAATAAGGGTTTGCTGGATGAATGAATGAAGAAAGGAATGGATGGATCAAAATACCAGAGGGTCCCATTGGCCACTTCAAATTGTGGATCCTGTGCCCTGCCTGGGCCTTCTGTCTTCACGGAAGGCACATGCCACAACTGCTCATCTGTCTTCAGAATTCCCATGAACTGTTTCTGAGAGTGTCATCGTGGACGTCTCCTCCCCAGGCACAGTCACCCTCTTGGAGGTGTGGATGCTGCCAAAAGGATGGGCCTGATGCTTTCTGCACTGTGACCCACACTTCCCTGTCAGTGTGACAAGGAAGGGTGCCACCTCCTTTGTCTCAGCAAGTCCACAGCAAGCCCCTCATCGGCAGAGTCTGGGGTGATTAACCCCAGGGTGTCCTTCCTCCAGTTTTCCTTCCAAGCAGCAGCACTGCTGCCTTCCCCCACCCAGTGCTTTTCCAGGCCTCTCTCACCTGTCGGTATCAGTCTCCAACCCACCCACCCGTGCAGTGGAGTTTGAGGGGGCCCAGTGTACACCGGGGATCAAAGCCTGGCCCCCACTGGCATGGAGACAGCTCCAAGCCTGGGACCCTGGCCAGGGTGCACTGGAACACTAGAGGCATCAAGGGACTTCAGGGGACTCACCCAGAGTGTTGCAGGGTGCCAGCTACACACTTCCCAACAGAGCTGGGGGCTCCTAAGGAGGCTGGTGTGCCTGCATCCACCCAACAGGCCTGCCCAATCAGATCACACTACAGCTTCCAGCTGGAAATGAACGATGCGTCCCTGATTTCCCAAGCCCATTCATGGGCCTTGTCCTGTCCTCCCTCTTCCCTGCCCCTTACCACCCTCTGGTCCTTCCCCACTGGGCTGAGCTCTGGAGGCAGAGCTCTGAGTGCCAGCCTGCCTGGGGCTCTGTGGCCATGGCTTGCACATGGTGTCTCTCCTCAGCTCTTTCCACCGCTGTCCTCAGGATACCCCAACACCCCTCACTCACTGAGTTGTACTGTCTGCTCTCCTTCCCTGGCTCCTGGTCACTCTGACCAAATCTTTCCTTCTCTAAAGGAAAAGCTATATTGGCATTTCAGAATTTTAAATCATTTATGATTTTTACAAGAATGTGAGTTGGTACAGCACTTTTGGAATAAAACCTTAGAAATATTTATAAAATGTTAAACTATTTACACTCTTTTCATTTTAACCCAATATCGATGTTAATGTCTTTCTTATAATAAAACATTCATGTTTGACCAAAAGCTCATATTTAAAGATGTTGATTTCATTCTATTCATCCAACAGCAAACGGGAAACAATGTATGTGTAGTAGGAAGAAATAGTTTAATTAATTATGGTGCATATATACCTACGGTAGCATTTAGAAAGTACTTTCAAAAATGAGGTAGATCCATATTCAGTCATGGAAAGATACTGTATCCACTTTATGAAGTGACAAAGGCCAGTGGCAGATCAACATGTTCATCATTATTCAGGTATATTCAATAAAAACAATATATTTTTATAGTATATCTATCAAGGAAAATCCTAGAGTCAGCTTTAGAATAATACACACCAGATTGTTAATTGTGACGCCCTCTGATGCAGGGGCTGAACCTTGAAGGAACTTTGTAAAGGTGAAAACTGTGAATTATTAAAACCTATATATTTAGAATCTTTTGCAATAAGAATATGCACAGTACTACCTTTTTAATCAAAATGTTTATATAGACCTAACCACAGAAATAGTTAGACGTAATGACAGAAATAGTTAGAATAGCAGTTGAAATTACTAACTGACGCAACAGATAAAACCTGTAATTTGCATGGTTTTGCACAACAAAAGTTTATTTTATGTGCACATAAATTCTGATGCAGTTTGGCAAGGGCTCTCTGCTCTCAGGTAACCCAGGGGTCTAGGCTTCTTCCTCCTTATGATTCTCCCATCTCATGAGGAGTCATCTCATTTGCTGTTAAATGGAGGGAGAAAGCATGGAAATGGAGTACTGGCTGTTAAACACCTGAATGAGAAAAAGGGTAGTCACATGACCCTTTCTCACTACAAATGGACTATACTATTCCTATGTGTCCAGGAAGGAGAGAAAGACAAGATGTGGATGAGTACTGTAGTCTCTCCCATCAACTGTTATATAGTAGGCACTCAACAGAAAGCAATGATTATAACTTGTTGTGACACAATACTTCTCATTTCTAGGAAAAGTTTCTGAGAAGGCCAAATTTGCCTTGAAGTTCTCCAAAGTTTCAAACATCTACTATATGACAGGTGCTTTCAATTACAGGATGATATCTAATTTTGAAATGATTCTGTAGGTTTATCAATAGCATTTTTCTGTACTTCCCTTTGCAACAACCTTTATAATCTCAGAAGGCTGAGGATTTCCCATTCCATTGGATACTGGGTCAAAATCCTAACCTGTGAGCCTCTGCTACCCTCCACTTGACTAAACTTGCCTGAACACCTGTACAAGTGCCATGAGGAGAGCTGAAAGCCAGTCTTTTCCTGCAGGGCAGGTGTCAGACAAGGAGGCAATGGAGGGCTGCCTAGTTATTCTTTTTTCATCAAAGCTGACATGTCTTCCAAGGAATCATTTTTAACCTCCTGGGGGACTTGAGACAATTAGGAATTCAGCCTCAGTAGATGTTTGTTTCATAGTGATTTCCAAAGTCTTTCCTCATCTAATACTTATGAGGGGGCTTTGATTTTTGACCATTCATCTATGTATGTTTTCATAAGTGAGTTCCAAATAAGGCACCCTGTTCAAATCTGATTTCTAATATTAAAGGGGTTTCAAACCCCTCTAACTTCAGGGTTATATCCCAGGAACATATGTCAAATCAGACTCTACTCACAGCCCATTTGAAAAACACTTAGTGTGTTGAAGATAACCAGACAGGTAACTAGGTGTCTAAAAGGCATTGTCCCCATGCGATTTTTCATGTCAAAAGGGTTCTTGATATCATAGGGTCTACTGAATGAGGGATGGGACAGCCAGAGGACTTCTGAAAGGAGAAGAAATGCTCCTTGTCAGGAGAAAGGCAGGTGATTCTAAGCTGTTCCATGGGGACCAGTGACAAGATGGTCAGCAGGCTAGGTTCTGGAGTTGGAAGGCATACATGGGGGCCACCTGGTGAAGCACACTGTAATGTGGGACTAGATAGAAATGCTCACACCTGGGAAGAGTCAGCTCCCAAGGAACTAACCACAGACAACTCCCAGTGGAGTTTGATTCTCATTGTTACCTCCTTTAGACTTGTCTTCAGTACCTTGGCTTCAGGGTCCCTCTTTTTGCACCTCAGGCTGGGGGAGTGGAAGCAGCAAGGGCTCTGAAGAATTCAGACCAGGTGTGTAGTCTGAGCCCCTTCACTTACTAGCCATGTGATCCTGGGACTTGACCAAGCCTTTTGAACATGGGGTTCTTCACCTGTAAAGTGGGTTTGATAGTCCTGTTCCAGTAGGACTATTGGAATGTGTTCAATGTATGTACAGCACCTGACCCAGAGCCCAGCATATGCTGGATCTTTAATTATTGGCAGTTGTTTCTATAACAATATTATTTTACTCTCAAACCCTACCACCCTCTGCTCTGGAAAATGTGTTTTTCTTTTTCAGATATGAGAATGCACAATGCAAGAGGACACAGAATATCAAAGCAATCAAAAATGTTGCTTTGTAAATAAAACTTAGTGAAGTTTCACTCCTAGAGAATCTATTATTTAATCTGAGTGTGGAGGAGTTTTCCCCAGCTGGATGCAGCTCAAATTCCTAGAATTTGAGTCAAGGACCGATCTTTTTCTCCCTCTCAGCTGCTTTTATTTCCAAACCATGATTTTCTCTCATTTCACTCCCACTGAAATTTTAGCCTTTGCTAAGAGTTGTATAAATTATACTAAAAGTGACCTAATTAAAATATTCTAATGGAGTCTGCTCTGGCTTTCCCAGGCCAGGGAAAAGAGTGGCAGTTTAGAGGCTTCAGGGCACCACTTCAAAGAAATATCACTATATGATCATGGAAATCCCTGCAGATGATGGGTATCAATCACCTCCTTCTTGTGCTGTGCTCAGCCACAGTGGGACAAGAGCACAGGACACTTTTCTCACCAGCCCCAGCTGGAGATTCCTCTCTGCTCTGCTCACCATCCAGAAGGAACTGCTCAGGGAAGTTCTCCTTTCCAGGGTTTGCTCTCTGCCCTAAGTCACACATAACATGATCTGAAAGTCTGGCCCTGCCACCACCCAGCTACATTACAACAAACTCCCATAGAAGAAACTGCAGTTTCCCCAAGCCCCAAACTGCCATGGCTCAGGGAACTCACATCCCACTGCTCTCAGCAGAAGCACCACCATTCAACCTTTCTGTCACTTGTTCTTTAGGGATTAAGAGGACATCTCACCACCTTTGCTATGCAGGTGTAGCTCCGGGACTCTACCATCCTCTTGGCGAGGGGAAAGTGTCTGGCTTATGCTAGTAATTCCAGCAACCCAGGACCTTCCAAAGAGCAGATGCTCAGTGAATGTTAGGTTAAGAACTGAGCCAGTGAGCAGGGGATATTATTTATTGAGATTTAATTTCTCCTACAATCTTGAATAAGCCAAGCATAGCCAGGTATATATCTTTTAATTTTACAGAATGACATACTAAAAAGATAAGGGAAGGTAAGAATTAACTATCTCTTATTTTTGTTTTGTTTTTTTCTTATTTCTTGATCCGATTTATATTACTCCTGACTTGTTTCACATTTCCAAGGAAACTTCTATCTCAATGCCATGCTATCTTGTCCCAGATCACAAAATAAAATGGAAGATTTCCCAATTTGTATTATATAATAGGAAAACTTTTAAACTGGATAAGCAGCAGTATATTTGTGAGCAGTGCCATTTGTAAACCTAGAACTTGAAGTTAATTAAACCTTCCATTAAAAAGAATATTTCAAAAACACCAAAAAGAAAACATAATTTCCAAGTCACCCGTATTGAACACTAAGACAACAATGTCATACACTCAAGATGTTATACACAAAGATATTGTACTCCAAGCCCCACCCTGCCTCTCCACTGCTCAGAATGGTGACTGTTCTCTCCAAAGAGTTAAGAATCTGTCTCAGACTTCGCTTGAGGCAGAGGCTGCTGGTTGTGGCCCTGGAACGTGCACTGGTCCTGGCACCCCAATTGTCTCTGTCTACAATTCTCACTTGGCTGCCCATTTCCTCATCTCTCACAGCCTCCTCATACCAGATAAGAAGGCTTTGGGCATGGTATCTTTGACCGTGGCCCCAAACTCCAGGATTTTCATCTTCCTGGTTTCAGCATGAGCCCTTGGACCCCACAGGAACTCGTAACATGCAGGATCACTGCCAGGCACCTGCCAGTACTCCAGGTACTTTTCTCACACCCAATCGTGGGTGATGAGCTTCTGGGGCTCCCCATAGATGAAATGCTCACTCCCAGCATGCACCTGCATCACAGCCAGCCTTTCCCAGATGACCTTCTCTGGGGCACAGTCGCCCTCCAAGAAGATCACACCCAGGATGTTTATCAGGAGGCCGACCTTGGACATGCTCTGAAAATCATTCAGCATCTCATCGCAGGTGAGGCCCAGGGCAATGATAAGGTCATAGGAGTGGCCAGCAGGGTCCAATTTCTTCACATCAATGCCAAAGACCAATTGCATACACTTAGAGGCTTCACTGAAGATCACTTTTTAAGTGATCTTTGTAATCTTTGATGACACTTTTCAGCATTTCTGTCTTTGGTATTGGCTCATGGTTCAATTCTTAAGGAGCAGGAAAAGAACCAAATCAGCCACCTTGTCATCTACGGCATCTGTAATCAAGGACTTGGCATCTGGCTTGGCCTGCAAGGTGCTTGGACCCCCCTCTTCTTGCCTGCTGGAGCCCTGATCTGATTTGATTGATGGAGTATCTTTGATGGAAGTAGGGAAGGAACAGGCTCTCTGAGGACTCTGGTGAGGGCTCAGCATCCCAGCAGCAGAAACCTCCTTTTTGGTGCCCAGGATCAGACAATAACAGGAGGCAGGGGGAAAGGAGGAGGTGAAACAGGAGAGAGACAAGGATATGGCATCCTCCTCCTGATCTACCAGGGCCTGTGTACCCACGAGGCCCAGTGCATTTCTGTGGGCCTGAAGGTCTTTCACATGCCTACAGCACTGATATATCTGACCATAGCAATGAGAGATGATGGCTCTGGTCTGGGTTTCAAGTAGGAAGGTGGGCAGAAGCTGGAGATGGCAAGCCACGGGCCTGGGGAGAGAGAAAGGATGTCAGTGGACTCAGTGAGAAACATACCCTGGGGGGCTCTAACAAAGGCTTGTCCTACAAACCTTCTCCTCCTAGGGCTCCTGTCCTCCTGTTTGGACTGTCCTTTGATCACCTGAATGAGGAAATGAGATGGGTCCTCAGGGACAGCAGCCTGCAGAGCATGAGGCCACAGGGCTGACAGTTGTTGGGTGGGGACAAGCAGAGTGGGGTCCCCTGTGTGCTGGGAAGGGCATGGCCGTTGTCACACATTCAGAGTGTGTACCTCACCTTGACTCCTGGCACAGCCTGGTCCTCCTCTGCTCCGTGACTTGAGGACACTGCCTCAGACCAAGGTCTCACCATAGGTTCCTGGATCCCATGTAAGGGGAAGTGAGGGGCCCTCATGTTGGAGATACATGCATAGCCCTTGTACCCTAAGTGCTGTGAAGAGGGTGGGGCAGGCTCTGTGAGGTCTCCACCATTCTGGGATGGCTGGTGACCTCAGTGCTCACTCAGGGCCCTCACCTTTTGCCTGGGGGGCCCTAGACCCCACCCTTCTGATGGCCTGAGAAACTCTCAGAACAAGAGCTGACATCCCTGATACAGAGCAGAAGGCAATGAGTAGGCCCCACATCACCCAGGGATGACTGCAGGGCCTGGATCCGACTGTTCTGGGGTGGGCGTTCCCTCAACCCACCTTAAGGGTATTTACTTTTAATCCTCCCAGGGCCTCGACCCACCCCTGCTGAGTTGACATGGTCCGTCTGAGCTCAGGCCAAGCTCTAACTCTTAAGGATGTCCCTCCCCCCACTGCAGTGAGAGCCAGAGCTTGCCATGTCTTGCTGCTCCCACCTGTATTCTCAGGGGGCTGAAAACAGAGAAGCCAGACTTGGTGGGGTCTCTTCTTTTCTGGGGTGGGTAAGTATTTTCAGTCCTCACTAAGGGTACTTATCCTGACTTCTGACAAAATCTGGGACTCCTCCCGCAGCTGATGTGAGGCTGCACCACTTAGAACAATGTCCTCTCCTCCCTGGTGCACTCCCAAGGTAGAAGTCTGGGGCCAGCACATCTGGTCACACATGCTTGGGCCCTCCCAGGGCTAACAACTGGCGTAGGGGATGGATGGGCTCTGTCTATTGGGGGTATGATCTCCCCGCACTCATTACCCTGTGTTCTCACCTTGATGATGCCTAGCAGGCCTGGGACTCTGTCCTGTGCTGACCTGGAGCTGCAACCCTCAGAGCAAAGTTGTATCCACATTCAGCCCCTTCAGGCAGTAGTGAGAGAGCACCAGGTCTAGCCACCCTGCCTGGAGCTTCCAGCGCTGACTGTGGGAACAGGGTGTTTCTGTGAGTCCTCCACTGTTCTAAAGTGGGATACAACTAGTCCTCCCTCACAGCAAGATGTTCACCTTCCTCATGGCCATAAAGAAGCGTGGATGTACCACATGTGGCCACCCTGCCCAGGGTCTCCCAGGGATGAAAGCAGGGGCAAGGTTGGGGCCCCTCTGTCCTGGGATACTGGGTCTCCGACCACCTCTTGTCTCCCAGCAGGGTCTGGGCATCTCCCTCTGCTCACCTGAGGCCATTCTCACTATACCAAGCCCCTGCCCTCCCTTAGACCTGGAGGTGGCTGTCAAGATGCATGTGCCAGGCCACCCTGCATGGGACATTCCAGGGTCGATGGAAGGACAGGCATCTGTGGGGTTCTCCCCTATCCTGAATTCTAGGACTCCCTCCCCTCCTCCTTATCTCTGTGTTCTCATCTTGGCTGCCTGGTACAGCCTGCATCCCTTCCACTCATACCAATGCCCTTACTTTTCTCTAAACTCTGCAGCAGAAGTCACTGGACGTCACATCTGGACCCCACACCTGAGGCTTCCCAGGGCTGACACTGGATGTGGAAGGGGATGGGCGGTGGGAGGCCTCAGTGCTCCCTCAGGGTCCTGACTTTGATGCCTGGCAGAGCCTGGATCCCTACCCTCTACAGCCGTGTCTGAGCCCCAGGTCACAGCAGGCTCTGACTTCCAGAGTCCCCTGAGGTATAAGGGGGAGGGCCTCAGCCTGACATGTCAGCCCGGGCTGGTCTAAGGCTGACAGCAGAGACAAAGCTGGATTATTTGGGACCTTCTATTTGGAGTGGGGTCCTCCTCAGCCCACCCTCATCATCTGACCTCATTCCTAACTGAGTCTGGATGCTCTCCCCTACACCGACCTTAAGTCTGGATCTCAGACCCAGGGTCTCACCTCTGTCAGCCCTCCAGATGCAAGTCGTTTGGCGTTTACGTCTGGGTCCTGTATGCGGGGCTTTCTAGAGCTGACAGTATGGGCAGAGCTGGATTATTTGGGGACCCTCTATGTGGGGTGGGGGTCTCTTCCATCCACCCTCAGTGTCTCACCTTGAGTCCTAACTGAGCCTGGGCCCTCTCCCTTCTGCTGATCTGAAGCCTGCCCCTCAGACCAAGGCCATCGCTTCAGTCAGCCCACTGGTGGAAGTCAGTGGACGTTACATCCTGGCCCCACATCCATGATTCCTGGGATTGAAGCAGGGATAAGTATGGACTGTGGGGCCCCCTATCAGGGAGTGGTGCAGCCTGGATCCCCGCCTCTATGGATCTTAGTCTGTAGGGTCACACCAATGCTCTGACTCCCAGAGTCCCCTGAGGAAGAAGTTTGGTGGGGAGGGGCACAGCCTGACATGTCTGCTGGGGCGTGTCCATGGCCAAGAGTAGAGTCAGGGCTGGATTATTTGGGGACCCTCTACGTGGGGTGGGGCTCTCTCAGTCCACCCTCAGCATCTCACCTCACTCCTAACAGAGCCTGGGCCCTCTCATTTCCGCCGATCTGACGTCTGCCCCTCAGATTAATGTCCTTGCCTCTGTCAAGCCCCCAGATGGATGTAGGTGGAGGTCACAGCCAGCCACCCACACCCGGGCTTCCCCAGGCTTCCCCAGACTGACAGGAGAGGCAGAGCTGGATTATTTAGGGACCCTCTACCAGAATGGGGCCCCCTCAGTCCCCCCTCAGTGTCTCACCTTGACTCATCACAGAACCTGGGCCCTCTTCTCACGGTCGACCGGAAGTCCAGACCTTCGACCAAGGCCCTCGCCTCTGTCAGCCCCCCAGACAAATGTCGGTGGACATCACGTCAGGCCCCATACACTGGCTTCCCAGGGCTGACAGCAGGGACAAGGATGGACAGTGGGGCTCCCTACTGGGATGCGGCAAAACCTGGATCTCCTCCCTCTATGGCCCTTAGTTGACCCTGGGTCACATCAACATGTGACTCCCAGAGTCCTTGTTTTCTAAATGGGAAGGGCTGAACCTGAAAATTCTGTCCCAGGGAAACCCAGGGCAGACAGCAGGGACAGAGCTGAATTATTTGGGTCCCATTGCCTGTAGTGAGGACCTCTGCAGCCCTCCTTCAGTGTCTCACCTTGACTGTTAACAGAGCCTGGACCCTCTGCCCTCCGCCATGTTGAAGTCTGCACCTCACACAAAGGCCCTCACCTCTGTCAACCCCTGAGGCAGAAGTCGGTGGACATCACTGATGGCAGAGGCAGGGATGGGGCCCCTCTGTCCTAGGGTCTAAGGTTCCACTAGTCCTCCTTCAGTGTCTCACCTTGACTGCCAGAAGAACCTTGGACTCCATCCACACTGGCAATGGGATCTCCAACATCTGACCAGTAGTACAGTGCTGGGGCCCCTTTCATTCTAGAGTCCAGGGCTGCCTTGGTCCCCCCTCAGGGCCCTCACCTCGATTCCTACCGAGGCATGTGACACCTCCCTGGGCTAACCTGAGTGTGTCCCCAGTAGACTAAGGCTTACACTGCCCTGAATCCCTTGAGACAGAACTTCACAGATACAGGTCAATACCTGTATTGTCAAGAATTGACAACTCTGCCTGGAATCTTCCAGGATTGACAGCGCAGAGAAGGATTCTTTGAGACTCCTATGTTCTTGGGTGAGTGGACACCTCAATTCTCACTCATGAGAGCCCTCATCTTGGTCCTTGGCCCCTTGATTAAGCTCTCCATGGGAAATGTGCTCTCCCTTCCACATTGGACCATTTGTGCAGGTGCAACCCTTGTAAAAAAATGACTCCAAGTCCCCAGCAAGATGTTAAATTGGGAGATGTTGTATCCATGACCAAGATGAGCAGTCGTGTATGTAGTGTTGTCTTATTCAAATCTCTTCTGTATCTATGTTTTGTACAATTTTAACTTCCAGTGTTTATGGTGTTTTCTTTAGTCATTGATCCTACTTGGAAAAATGTATATTTTGTAAGTGTTTTCAAAGAATTGTGTTTTTTCAGTTATCTGTACTCTTATCTGCTTCATTATTTCTGCTTTTATCTTCATTATTTCATACCTTCTACTAACTTAAGTTTCATATGGTATTTATTCTTTAGTTTCTTGAATTGTGCAGATGTTTTAAATATTTTTATTGTGTAATATATTTCAGGCTATCTATTTCCTTCTGAGTATCACTTGGGCTGTGTCATACAGTTAGTGTTATATAGCCTTATGTGTATGACTTGTATTTCTTATAAGTTGAATATATTATTCTATTACTTGTGCTATTAAATTTTCTATATTTAACCCCAAATGAGGGGTGTAAAATTATTTTTGAAAAGACTGTGAAAAGGATGATAGAAATAGAATGTCACTTCGAGGAGATTTCAGGTTCCAAAGACATTTTATTTAGTTTTATTTTTGTCATTATTTATAGAACAGTTTTAAACATATTTAAATTCTGTTGCCATTGTTGGGTTTATTGCAGGAATGCAAAGAAGTTTAACACTAGAAGATCAATCAATATAACTGGCCATAGGGAAGAATAAAGGATTTTCTAGGAGAATGGAAAACTCTATTTAATACAGAGAGAATTTAATGCAAGGCACTGATTACACAAGTGACGTAGAAGCCAAATAAGGGAAAGTTGGAGAACCCAATAATTAGACACACGAAGAAGTCAATCTCACCTCTAGGTCGGAAGGACAAACACAGGAATGTAGCGTTAATGAAGCCTAGGTATTGGGTTGAACAGGATCTGGAATCAACGTGGGACTGTATGATGGTGGCTGGAGCCATGGACAATGTAGCCACTGAAGGGAAGTAAGCTGATGCAGAAGAAGGAGGAGAAAAACCTCTAATTGCTCTATCTTCCTGAACCAAGATGGCAGCCAAATGTTGATGAGCCTAGGAATTGGAGCCTTCAGCAGTCAAATCCTGTATAGGGGAGAGCAGAGTAGGAGAAAATGAGAGATGGAAGTGGGAGCAAATTGTCCCGGGGTGGCTAACTATATTAACAGTTTGAATGAGACAAATCATATCTACAGTAAATTTATTAATGTTTAAAATATTTTAAGTTTTGGGGGCACAAGTTGAATTCTGTTACACGTATATATTGTATATTGATAAAGTCTGGGCTTTTTGTGTAAGCATCACCTGAGTAGTGTACATTGTGCCCCATAGATAATTTTCCATGCCTCACCTCCTCCCACCCTCACCCTTTTGAGTCTGCAATGTCCATTATACCACTGCGTGTGCCCTTATGTAACCATAGTTTAGTTCCCACTTATAAGCAAGAATATGTAGCATTTATTTTTCTATTCAAGAGTTATTTCACTTAGGATAATGTCCTCCAGTTCCCTCCAAGCTGCTGCAAAAGATATTATTTCACTCTTTCTTATTGTTGAATAGTATTCCATGGTGTGTGTGTGTGTGTGTGTGTATACATATATATTTGTTTGTGTGTGTATATGTATATATATATATATGTATATATCAATTTATTAATCCATTCAGTTGATGTGCACTTAGGTAGATTCCATATTTGTGCAACGGCGAATTGTGCTGTGATAAACATATGAGTAGAGATGTCTTTTGGATACAATGATTTCTTTTCCTCTGGGTAGATACCCAGTACTGGTTTTGCAGGATCAATGGGAGATCTACTTTTAGTTCTTTGAGAAAGTCTCATACTAATTTACGTTCCCATCAAGAGTGTACAAGTGTTTTATTTTCACTGCATCCACACTAACAATTTTTTTTGACTTTTTATAATGGCCATTCTAATTGGAGTATGAAGGTATCTCATTGTAGTTTTAAGTTGCATTTCTCTGGTTACAGTAAATGTATACATAATTCTATTAAATAAAAATTGTATTAAATAAAAATTGATCGCTCAAGGGATCCTACTGCCTCAGCCTCCCAAGTAGCTGGGACTACACGCATGTGCCACCATGCCCGGCTAATTTTTTCTATATATATGTTTTTTAGTTGGACAGACAATTTCTCTAATTTTAGTAGTAGAGATGGGTTCTCACTCTTGCTCAGGCTGGTCTTGAACTCCTGACTTCGAGCGATCCACCTGCCTTGGCCTCCCGGATTGCTAGGATTACAGGTGTGATCATTGTAGTTTTAAGTTGCATTTCCCTGGTTAGAGTAAATATATGCATAATTATATTAAATAAAAATTGACATACATACCAATAAAGAGAAATATTTCTCAAAGTATAAAATTTTATTCCACCCCATCCTCTCCCCCAAAGTATAAAGTTTATATCTTTCAGTCTTTGCTGATAAATAAATGACTGAATACATAAATGGGGGAGATAAGACAAATCATTGTGCAGAAGTATTACACATCATTTATGTAGATACTCCATGCTTCTCAAGTTTTGGCTCGTCACCGTGACTTCCTTCCAAAGAAATTACAGTGTGGAAAAGGGGGAAAAGAGTAACTCTATAGTAGGGAAGCCTGAAAAAGGCTCCCTCTTCCAGGTAATCTAGATTGATATCCACAGTGATAAGTGTCAGGCAGGTGGGAGGGGGAAGGAAGGGGTGAGTAAATTCATACCAAACTGGTGTAGTGAGCTGTCAGGGGGATGAGCATACTTGCAGCTCTGACTCAGGCAGTACAAAGCACTATATGTAACCAAAGCGTTTGCACCCCCATAATATTCTGAAATAAAGCAAAATCAGTGATAAGTCATTGCTGATTGTATGTATCTTTGATATGATATTACGAGAATGGCATTTTACCTCTGTGGTCCTCCCCTTTTGAAACCCATAATACCAAGCTAATCATGACAAAATCATAAGCAAAATTCCAACAGAGGGGCATCCTACAATATACCTGTCTAGTACTCCTAAAAACTGTCAAGGTCATCAGAAACAAGGTATGCCTGAGAAACTGTAATAGCCAAGAGGAGTCTAAGAAGCTGTAATGGCTAAATACCCTGTACAATCTTGGATAGAATCCTGGACCAGAAAAAAAGACATTAAGTAACAACTAAGGAAATCTAAAGAAAGTGTGGACTTTTGTTAATAACATTGTGTCACTATTGGTTCATTAGTTGTAAATAATGTACCATGCTAAGAGGTTAATTAATAAGGGAAAGTGAGTGTGGGCCATGTGGGAGCTCTCTGTACCATGTTTGCAATTTTTCTGTGAATCCAACAGTATTCTAAAATAAAGAGTTTGGTAAAATGGAAAAAAAGAAAATTTAGTCAACTAGATAAAGGATATGTGTGAAAAACCTATAGCAAACATCGTAGACATATGGGGAAATTTGAAAGCTTTTGTTTGAAATTGAGGATTAGACAAAAATTCCTCCCATTACCATTTCTCTTCAATATTTTGATGGAGATACTGTCCAGTGCAGTAATGAGAAACAGAAGAAATAAAGGAGACAGCAATCATAAAATAAGAAATAAAGTGTCCATGATTAACAGATGATTAGATTGTGTGTGAAGAAAATCCAAAAGAATTAAGGTTAAACTCTTCAATGCAAAAAAGTGAATGTCAAGGTCTTGGTATAACATCAATATACAAAAAGTAAACTTTGTTTCTGCAGCAACAAATAGTATAAAATGAAAATGAAAGTCAGCAAAATGTGGGTTGTAACCTATCTTACCAAAATATTAAGTACTGAAGAGTAAATCTCACAAAAGAACGTTTAGGAACTGTATGGAAAAATATAAAAGCACTGTTAGATAAGTTATTAAACACCTAAATTAAAGTATAATATGATCATGGATATGAAGATCCAGTTGGATAAAGATGTTAATCCTCCTTAATTAATCTGCAGATTGACTGCAATCTAAATAAAAAATCCCAAAGTCTTTGTTGTTGAATATGTCTGTTTATGTGCATATCTGTGTGAAATGTGACACAATGAATGTAATGTTTAAATTGGCATGCAACAGGCCAAGCATAGCCAAGACAGTCTTGAAGGAATAGGGGAAGATAAAACTAGTTACACTACCAGATGAGTAAAAATTATTAAAATGCTAGAGTAATTAAGTTTGTGGTATGTGTGCCATAGTTGACAAGCAGATCAACAGACATAGTGTACTCTTGAAACAGAAAGGCTTATATATGGACCATTGATTTATGAAAAAGGCGCAACTGCAGAACAGTGGGGAATCCCAGTAGTTTTAGTAAATGACAGTGAAACAACTGGATCTCCATGTAGAAACCCCAATGCAACTGGAATTCTTCTGAAGCTACATAAAATTAATTGTGGATGGAGAAAGGTCTACTTTTTCAATTGTTGCTATAAAACATTTCGAAACACAAAAATCTATATTGAATAGTTGAATGAACCGAGCATTATGGGACAAGTAGGGCATTGAAAATGCTGGAGGGGAAAGGACTGAAAGAGCCTGGGGACATCATGCAATGCCAGAAGTGATGGAGATGATATGAGCTGGGGAGAAAGAGAGGATATGGCAGTTCCTTCTTCTCCCTGTCTTTGACACAGATGGCCTTGCTACCTTCATGTGCCTTCATTTTCAAAGAGCTGGACCTGGTGGCTAGAGGCAGCTTGAGAGAAGGCTACCTGTGCTCATTCCACGTCCCACAGCACGTCCTGCTGGCCACTAAGCCCTGGCACTGCAAGAAATATGACTTTATATAAGAGTCCAGAGACTTCTGACAAGGGATGTTGGACTGACACCCTGACCAGGCCCAGGAGACCTTTATTGGCTTAGAGGTAAGGCCAAGTTTTCCACATATGTTGGGAGCAGAGTACTGCCTCCCTCCTCACCTGGATGACAGCTCTCAATGGAGGGAGGGGCTTGGAGTCTTTTGCCACTCTCTTTGTTTGGCTCATTTCAAGGTGTACCACACATGCTGCTCTTTTGCAAAAATTGCTTTCTGCACACCCCTGCTAATAGGATTTGGAGTACTTGATGGAGGAAAGGAGGGTATCTCTCCATCCTGCGGTCAGAGGTACTCTAAATGTGGAGGGGTAAGTATCATGGGAGACATTGAACTCAGTCCAAGTGGGCAGGGGACCTCCAGAGATACCGGTAGGAGGGCTTCCCCTACCAGAACGGGAACTACTGCCACTATGGGGAGGATTCTCCTAACAGTGTCTTTCACAGAGTAGAAGTTTTAATTTTAATAATATCTAACTTAACAATTTTTTCTTTCATGAGTCATGCTTTTGTTATTGTATCTAAGAAGTCATTGCCAAATCCAAGTTCACCTTGATTTTCTTCCATGTTACCTTTCAGAAGCTTTATAGTTTTGTACTTTATTTTTATGTATAGGATGCATTTTGAGTAAACTTTGTGAAAGTTGCACAGCAAGTATCTTTCTCCTTGCTAAGGTGAGGGACACTGTAAATGTGGAGAGGACAAGCATCACGGTATGACATTGAAGTCATTTTGAGTGGGTAGTGGGCCTCCAGAGATACCAGTGGGAGGTCTTCCCCTACCAGCATGGGAGCTACCACCACTCTGGGGAGTATTCTCCTAACAGTGTCTTCACAGAGTGGAAGTTTTAATTTTAATAATATCTAACGTACCAATTTTTTTTCTTTCATGAGTCTTGCCTGTGGTGTTGTATCTAAGAAGTCATTGCCAAATCCAAGTTCACCTTGATTTTCTTCCATGTTACTTTTCAGAAGATTTACTTTACTAAAGTAAATCTAAAAGTTCTTTATTTTAGGTCTAGGATCCATTTTGAGTAAATTTTGTGAAAGATGCACAGCAAGTGTCCTTCTCCTTGCTAAGGTGAAGGATACTGTAAATATGAAGAGGACAGGCTTCATGGCATGAGATTGAAGTCATTCCCATTGTGTAGGGGGCTTCCAAGGATACCAGTGGGGGAGCATCCCCGTCCAGCACATGAACTGGCACCCGTCTGGGGGAGGGTGTTCCAGAAGTGTCTTAATGAAGACCTTTCACCAATAAAATTGGATTTGGAGCTGCTGGTTGGAAAGGCTTCAGGCTGGCAGTTAGTCTCTAGGGAGCCCTGTAGGAAGGAGGGTGCCCTCTTGATCACAAGACCATCATTCTCAGGTCTTCGCTGTGAGAATATGGCGGGATTCCTGGTGGTAAAACCCAGAATGTTTGCCCTTTAAGACTGTAGCCCCACATAGTTTATCACTCACACTACCCCACACTCAGCCTTCAGAAATTCATCAAAATCACCATTTCAAGGTCTTACCATTTATGACTCCAGCAGCTTCTGCTCCAGGTCAGCAGATCTGATCTGGGCCTTTTTGTATGCACACATCTTTGCATATTTTCGGTTAGTAGCTTGCCCTGCAACCTAAATTCTCTGATGGGTAAAAGAGAAATTATTGATTTTCAGTTTGCCAAGTATTTTCTTATTGTAAGGATGGGAATGTGAACTTACAACTGTATATCTTTTTCAGTGGTTGCTTACTATATATACCTAATACATTTACAAGCACATCAGTGTTATAATTTTTGCTTTAACTGACAAACATAAATTAGAATAATCGAGAGGCAAAAGAAAATTTATCATATTTATCTGCATTTTTACTTATCATATTCTTTCTTCTTTCCTGATGTTCCAATTCCCCTTTACCCCTTTCATCATTTTCTTTCTTTTTAGGGAACTTCCTCTAGCTATTCTTTTAGGGTATGTCTCCTGGTGACAAATCCTATTAGTTTTCTTTAGTCTGAGAATGTCTTGATTTCACCTTTAGTTCTTAAAGATATTTTTCCTATATTTAGGCTTTGGTGTTGAATGTTCTCTTCTCTCCGCGCTTGAAAGATGTCTTGCCCCTTCCCTCTGGCCTCCATGGTTTCTGTTGAAAACAATCCTTTGTCATTTGAATTTTTTTCCTTCATCATTTCTCTCTTGCTGCTTTCAAGATTTTGTCTTTGTCTTTATTTTTCAGAAGTTTGTCTATGATGTATCTTGACTTGGATTTCTTAGGACTGATCCCCTTTGGATTGACTCAGCTTCTTGAATTTGCAGGTTTATTTTTTTTTATTTCAAAATATTAGGGGCATGCAAAGTTTTTGATTACATAGATTGCTTTTGTAATGCGTGAGTCATGACTATAAGTGTGCCAATGACCCAAATAGTGTTCATTGTACACATTACATAGGTTTTTGCCCTCTCCCTAGACTGTGTTGACAAGGTGGAGGTAAGGAGAACCCTGAAGGGACTGGAAGCCTGATACTTTATTTTCAAGAAGGTCCCAGTTCAGTGGTCACAACAGTACTTGGGCTTGTGAGGGTGGAAAACCTTCCAAGCAACTTGGCAGCCCGCCAATTTCTGGAGACCTGTGGGAAGGAGAAATGGCATCCTCACCCACCCTTTCACTGGGCTCTCAGCTTCTCTGGGGTTGATATCTGCTGATATCTTTTTATTCCTTCCTGTTCTGCTTTACAATTTCTTTCTGTGAAGTCTCTGGCAGGCTCTGGCAGCTTTACAACCAAACTACACCCGAACTTTGTCCACTTACCCATTTCCTTTATCTGAAACCTTTATTTCCCTATGGGACAATCTGGCAACTGATGTCTCTAGTCAGCCACCTTAAATTTGTAGGTTTATGATGGTTGTTAAATTTGGAAAGTATTCAGCCATTATTTCTTTGAGTACTTTTTTTGGCTGCATTCTCTTTCTGCTCTCTTTCCAGGACTCCAGCAACATGAATATTAGATCTTTTGTGATAGTCCCCTAGGTCTCAGAAGCTCTGCACATTTTTATCTCAGTGTATAATATCTCTGTTGTTCAAACTAGGAAATTTCTATTGTTCTGTCTTTCAGTTTACTGATTCTTTCTTCTGTTACCTCCATTCTTCTTTTATGCCCATCCATTGAGTTTTTAATTTCAGTTATTGCCTTTTTCAGTTCTAAAAACTTCATTTGATTTTTCTTTGTATCTGCTAATTCTTTACTGATACTTTCTATTTCTTTCAGAGATTTTTTTTATTAATTATACTTATTTCAAGTGTGTTTGTGATATAGGATGAAGCATTTTTATAATGGAAGATTTAAAAATCTTTGTCAGATAATTCTCACATGTCTGTTGTCTTGCTGTTGACATGCATAGAGTATATATTTTTATTCAGTTTGAGATCTTTCTGGTTCTTTCAATGTGAATGATTTTTGGTTGAGCCATTGACATTTCACTTGTTATGTCATATTATTCTGGATCTTATTTAAACCTTATGTTTTCACTGGCTTTCTCTGACATTGCTCTGGCAAGAGAAGCAGGGTGCTATCTCATTACTGCCATGTGGGAATGGAACATCAGGTAGAGGCCTAGTAGAGAGCCAGAAGTTCCACCTTGGATCTCCAGTGGTGCAATCTGCTAGCATGCAGTACTTATCCAGAATTCCCAAATTCACCCAGCCTCTACGGATACCTCCTTTTCTGGGTGGGGTGAGTATCCTTCATTACTGTTTTCCATGTGGCCTCCACTGACCATTGAGAGAGAAGAAGGCCTCATTATTGCTGGACAGTGGTGAAAGTCCTCACTCCTTGAGAAGCCCCTGATGACATCCTAGTAGGGAGATGAAAGGGTGACTCATTACTTTGGTTGGAAGTGTAGGTTCCTCATGAGCTGTAAAATGAAAGGTTGGGCAGGCCATGCTTCATTACTACCTCATGGGTATGAAACTCCAAACTCCTACTCAGTCTCCTTTGACAGTACTCTAGTGGTGGTGAAGGGGTAATTGGAGCTCTTAGTATAGCATGGTGATGGTGGCAACCCAGGCTCCCTGCTATAACTTTGTTGGTATGGGTGTGGGTAGGGCCACAGGTTTGTTTTTTTTTTTCATGGTGATGGCATTAAGTGGGAGTAGAGCAACTATTGTCTAAAAATTTTTTGTCTTACACTTTTCCTGGTTTTTTTTTTTTTTTTTTTTTTTTTGGTTTTTTTTTTTTTGGTGTTGTAGAGAGTGCAGGCTTTTGTTAAGTCTCCCCCCCCAAACCTGTACCTGTTGACCTTTCTATGTGCTGGCTTATTTTGATCCATTTCTGGGCTATAAGAGGCTTAAGGGAAACTAGGGACCTTACCACCTTGTTGTTCCTTGGATTCCAAGGTTGCTAGCCAGTCTTCCTCTTCTTTCCACCATTCAGAGCCTTCTTATTCTTATTTTATATATAATGCTCTGGGTGTTTAGTTGTACTTAGCAGGAGAAGTAGGGGAAAGCATGTGTACTTCACCTTCTCAGAAGTGGAAGTTGAATCCCTACAGAGAACTTTAAAACAATAATAAAACTGAATAATAGCCAGTTTTGATTTTTGTCACTATCATACTCTAGTATTTTTACATAATTCCAGTGATACTCTCCTACCAAATCTTTTATATTTATCCTTTCAAAATTTGATTTTTAAATGGGGAATTTTCAACCTAAATAACAAACAAAGAAGGTCTCTGAAAGAAAATGGTGTTAATTTGGGTATAGACCATTGCAATAGAATACATGTGCCATAGCAAACTATGTGCATATTCCGGGAGGTAAAGGAAGACAAAGGTTTTTAAAGGAAAAAATGACGAGAATTACATAATTGTTTTGAGGTAATCTTCCTTGGCTACAAAGTGTGGGGACTTAGCTATGCTCCCAGCAAAGAATCAGGTCCCTCATGCAGGGATTATTGCAAAGGATAAGAAAATAGTAGAAAATAGAAGTAAAAGAATACACAGAGATGATAGTACAGTTTTGTAAAGAAAAGATTCATAAAAAGGGGGGGGGGATGCCCACAATATTCCTGTAAATTGTGAGGCCACCAGTGAAGTTTCACATCAGTATTTATGGGTAAAGTGATTGGTGGCCAGGGGTAACAGATTTACATGATAACAGTTAGTTTGTTTTACGTTAGGTCTCCCAAAATACTTCTAGCGATCCCTTAATTAACTTTCTCTACATTCACATATGGTTATAAAATCTTTCTAAGACAAACTTCTAAGTTCTAAGATAAAGCTATCACTTTAGCAGAAAACTTAAACAGAGATATAGTGGCTCCATATTTCTTTATCTAGTTATTGTGGATTGAGACAGGTAATCAGGAGTCAAGCAAGAGCTGCCCCTTGGACTAATTTCTTTTAGCCTCAGGTGTCTGTCTGTTGGGTGGGCTCTCTCTGATCAGCTCTCAATCCATGGCTCCATGTAAACCTGCTTTGCCTTTCAAAGCAGGTCAAAAGCACAGGTTTGAGACTGCAGCATCACCTTGGAAAGCAGTTGCTACTAACATGTGAGATGCCCTCCTGAGGCAAGGCAGCTTTTGATATGTGAACTAAAACGTTCACATATTGCTTCAGGGCAATGCCCTGCAAAACTCCTGAGATCATTTCTGTCTCTAATATAGCAATATTAATCTATGGACCAAGAAAAAAAAAAAAAAAAAAAAAACAATAACAAGGGTGATGCCAGTCTGAAGTTGGATAGGCAGTTTCTGGGCAGATGTCCCTGCACAAGTATTTTTTTTCTTTAAGGTTATGATGGCCTCTGTTCATCAAGATTGTGGTTTTTGCAGAGTCCTTTATGATGGTTTTGTTATCAGGCACACAAGCATGAGAGCATGTGGCCCTTCCTCGCTCTATTTGTCAGCGTTTTCTAAATGTTTAGTGACTCCATTTTGATTGTAAAAACTTTTATGGAATATAATTTCTAAAAATACTTTTATCAAAGAATGGTCAGCATACAATAAACTTATCAAGTGTATAATTTGATAAGTTTTACATATCTATGCACGAGCAAAATCAACACCACACTCAAGAGAGTAAACGTATACATCACCTTGAAAAGGTTATTTCTAGCCCTTTGTAATTCATCCCTCCTGCTACTCTCTGGACCCCCATTCCCAAGCAACCACTGATCTGTCTGTCATGACAGATTAGTTTGAATTTTAAAAGTTATACAAATACATAGAAGTGGGATGGTTGCATCATATGGTAGGGGCATGATTAACATTTTAAGAAACTTCTTTTCCCCAATGTACATTGTTGTCTGCTTTGTTGAAGATCAGTTGGTTGTAAAAATTGGATAGCCACATGCAGAAGAATGAAACAGGAACTCTGCCTCTGACTACTCACCAAAATTAATTCAAAATGGATAAAAGACTTACATCTAAGGCATGAAACCATAAGTATTCTAGAGGAAAATGTGGGAAGAATTCTTCTATATATTGGCCAAGGCAAAGATTTATGACTGTGACCCCAGTGGCAATCATGGCAACAACAAACCTAAATAAGTGGGATTTGATTAAACTAACAAGCTTCTGCACAGACCAAAAGCAATACATGCAGAAAGAAAGAAATACACAGTTTGGGTGGGACTGCAAATTAGTAAAATCCTTACTGAAAACAGTAAGGAGATTCTTCAAAGATCTAAAAGTAGATCTACCTATCGATCCAGTAATCCCACTATCTACCCAAAGGAAAAGAAGACAGATGCTCTTGAATGTTTATTGCAGCACAATTCACAATTGCAAGGATGTGGAATCAATCCAAGTGCCAATTGACTCATGAGTGTATTAATAAAATGTGATATGTGTATACTGTGGAGTACAACTCAGCCATAAGAAAGATGAATTAATGCCTTCTGCAACAATCTGGATGGAACTGAAGATCATTTTCCTAAGTGAAATATCTTAAGAATGGAAAAACAAACACCACATGTACTTACTATTAAATTAGAACTAACTGATGAGAACACATATGCACAGAGGGAAGTAAAACTCAGTGGAAATCAAGCAGAGGGGGGAGGGGCAAGAAGGGGAGACTCAAACATTTAAAAAGAAACCCATGTAACTTAAAACATTTGTACCCCCTTGATATATTTAAATAAAAAAATTTAAGAAACTAAAAAACTGTGTTTTAAAATGGGTGTACTGTTTCACATTCTCTTGCTAGACCCTCAAGAAAAATGTTAAACAATTCCCCTCTCCTTACCATGAACTCATTAGTCTTAGGTTGTATTTTTTTTACATGCAAACATCCATCACAACTTCTGGCACATGAACATTTGCTTTATCTGCCCTGTGTTGATAAAGTCCAGGCTTGTCCACTATACACCTACAGAGATGAACACAATGCCCAGAACTGAACTAAGGGTAGGATACCCAAGGCAGAGAGTTTATTCACTGAAGTCTTGACTGCCCGAAGGCAGTGATTTCAGACTGGAAAACAGAAAACAACGGGGACCTTTATAAACAATGGGAAAAGGAGGTGGATCAAAAAGTTCCCTGGTGGTAGCCAAGAAGTAGATAGCCTTCAAGGGGCATAAGAAAAATCTGTAAGCGAGAAGTGGAATGATTCACATTTTTAGAGAGACTTATTATGGCCACATTATTAAGGAGGGATTTTAGGTAAGACATATGGAACTACTTAATGGTGAAGAGTAGGGAGAACAGAATCAACTAGTCAATGTGGTGGCTGTGAGGATAGGCTTGGAAGAGACACAGTCTCCCTGTTGTGTGACCCACCAGAATCCAAGAAGGAGAAATGAAGAGGGTGGAAGGTCAGTTTGGAGTGCTCTTTAGAGGTGTTAAAGAAATGCTCCCTTTTCCCAACCAGAGCATCTAGGCCCCCCAGCATCCCCTCTCCTGGAGTGTCAGGATGGTGCATTGAGAGACATCTAAGTTGCATCTTGATACCCACTCCCTCCCCTGGGTGATGGGATTGTGTCAGGATGCTGCTTTGTGATGTCTAAGCTGGATCTTCATCTCCCCAGAATGTTTCTCCACCCTTACCCCAACCCCATGACGTCAGTGTGGTGCTTTGTGACGTCTAAGGTCCCCTAGGGCTCCCATTGGCTAGGGGTGTCTTGGTGACCAAACAAAGCTTAGGGGCATGGCCACGCACTATCCTGGGGAAGGGAGGGCATATATAGGGAGGTCAGTTGGCCTGGGTAGACTGCTGGGAAGCACTGACATGGTAAAGATGACCGGGAAATCACAAGCCTCTGGCACCGTCATTGAACAACCACGTGCCAATGTCAAACTGTGGAGAAAGGCCCCTAGTCAACAAAGGACCAGAGGCTGCTTCAAGGTGTGTGACCCCCCCCAAGCTCCTCCCAGCCTTCCCCTCCAGTCCTGCCCCCCACTCTCCCCCTGCCCTTACCCAACATAAACCCCCCTAGGGCGGCACCCCTTCCCATGCTCCCACCCCACCTCCACCCTCTTTCCACAAACCAGTGCCCTTCTGTGATGTCCCGGTTGTCCTTGCAGGTGCCCAAGATAACCAGGAAGGCAAAAGGACCCACTCAAGGCACTTTGAGGAGAAAACCTCCTCCAAAAGTGACCACCATTTCAATTCAACCCAAAGTGGAGACAGGGCCGCCACCGTTCGACCCTTGTCACCAGCTGGATGAGGAAGTCAGTCAAAATGAGCTAGAGAAGCCCCAGGAGCAGGGAGAGCTCTACTACCTCAAACATCACCCTCAGCAGCCAGTAACTTCAGAGTGAGGCCAGCGACCTCGGAGCTATCTGCGAAGTCTCCCGAGGTCTGTCTGCGGGGACATCGCCAACCATTTCAATGAGTAATTTTTCACCAACGGGGTATATGACAGTGATGAAAATAAAATCAACTACCTGTGAAATGGTTCGTGTGTCCCTGAGTGTTCTTGATGGTAGGGAGAAAGGAAGGACGGAAGAGGCGGGTGTGTGGGAAGGGAGGGGGTGGATTCTGTGGGATTAGGGTCAGACCAGCTGGTCCTCAGAGAGCCAGACACGCAGGGCTGAGACCTGGACCAAATTTCCTCTTTAACACTTTCACCCACTGACAAGGCAAACAATGCCTTTGTGTGTGTGTGTTTGTGTGTGTGTGTGTGTAAGGGGACCAGAAAGGTGAAAAGGAGAAGTGTGATGTGTGTGGGGCATGAATACCTCCTCCCAAAAATGTACACAAAATAATTGCTTTCAGGACACCCACCCATCTCATAGTGGTGTTTGTTACCTTGGCTAGCCTATGGTACCCAGAGGTGTGGTCATACACCTGTTGAGATGTTACTGTCAAGATATTTTGTAAATGTGATTAACATTAAAATCAGTAGACTGTGAGTAAAGAAGATCACTCTCTATAATGTGGGGAGACCTCATCCAATCAGTCAAAGGCCTTAAGAGTTAAGACCAAAATCTCCAAAAGAGGATGGCATTCTGATCCATACTGCCTGCGGACTGAAAACTGCAATATCAACTCTTGCTGGAATTTTCAGTCTGCTTGCTGCCCTGAAATTTCAGACTTGATAGTACCCTCCATCTTGTAAGCCAGTTCTTTAAATTAGATCTCTCTATCTCTCTCTCTCTGTCTCTCTGTCCTTGTCGAGCAATAGAGAGTGTGTATATATGTACATATAAGTATGTATGTGTGCATATATACATACACACACGGAGAGAGAGAGGAAGAAATAGAAAGAGACTATACACACTCACACACTGATACACACACAGACACATCCTACTGATTATATTTCTCTGGAGAACTCTGACTGATATACAGCCTACGCTGTAAGAAACTAAAGGCTCTCAGAAGGACCAATCATCTCATCTTATGAAAAGTCATTGACAACTCTCCAACCACTAAAATGATGGTGTTTGGACACCATGAATATAACCCTGCTTATGCACTTTCTTGTTAAGAAAACTAGAGGTTGAGCGGTTGCCTAACATTGACGGGACATGTGCAGTGGGAGTGGTCAGTCTCTAGTGCAATCAGTAACTTGCAGGCAATTGTTAAATATTAATATCTTTGAGATAATTGTTGATTCACTTGTGAGGAATAACATAGAGATATTGCATACTCTTTAGCCAGCTTCTCCTAATAGTAAATTCTTGCAATACCATAGTACAATATCACAACTGGGATAGCGACATTGATACCCTGAGACACTAAACATTTTCATCACCACACAGTTCCCTCATGTTACCCTTTTATACAGATATCCACTTCCCTTTCACATCCACTCTCAACCCTTAACTCCTGGTAGCCACTAATCTAGCCTCTATTTTCATAATTTTTTTATGTCAAGAATAATACATAAACAAAATCATACCATATGTAACCTTTTTGCACTTAGCATAAACTATGATCTGGAATGTGTCCCCCCGAAAATTCATATGTTGAAACTTAATTGACAGTGTGACACTATGAAAAGGTGGGACCTTTAGGCGGTGGTTGAGTCATTAGGGTGGAGCCCACATGAATGGGATTGGTGATCTTATAAAAGAGGTGAGAAGGAGCAGTTTGCCCCTTTGGCCATGTCAGGACACAACAGGAAGCACCATCTATGAAGCAGAGAGCCTTCACCAGATATCAAATCTGCTAGCACCTGGATCTTGGACTTCCTAGCCTCTAGAATCATGAGAAAATAGTTTTCTATTATTTATAAATTACCCAGTCTAAAGGAATTTATAGCATTAAAGCTGCCTGAATGGACTAAGACAGCATTCTCTTGAGGGATTGCATATATCAATAGTTTCTTCCTATTTATTGCTAAGTATAAGAGTGTTCAATGCATTGATCTACCATGGTTTGTTTAACAATCTCCCCATTGAAGGTCATTTGGGCTGTTTTCAGTGTTTGGGTATCATGTGTAAAACTGCTATGAACATTTATGTACAGGTTTCAGTGTGATCACACATTTTCATTTCTTTGGGACAAATGCCCAAGTGTGAAATCTGAGTTGTATGTTAGTTGCATGTTTAGTTTTTTTAATTAATAGGCTTTAATTTTTAGAACAGTTTTAATTTATAGAAAATTGAGCAGACAATACTGACAATTCACAAAATCTTCATCCTCCCCTATAGTTTTCCTTGTGATTAACTTCTTATGTTAGTGTGGTAAATTTGTTACAATTAATGAATCAATATTGATAAATTATTATTAACTAAAGTCTATTGTTTATGTTAAGGTTCACTTTTCATGTTGCACGGTTCCATGGTTTTGGAAAAATATAGAATGGCATTCATCCACCGTTTCATGATCACATAGAATAGATTCACTGCCCTGATGAACTTCTTGTGTTCTGTCTATTCACTTCTACTCCTTCTCCCTGAATCCCTAACACCGCTGAACTTTTATTATAGCAATAGTTTTGCCTTTTCTAAAATGTCACAAAGGTGGAATCATATAGGGTGAAGAATTTTCAAACTAGCTTCTTTCACTTAGCAACATACTTTTAAAATTCTTCTCTTTTTTTCATGGATTGATAGGTCATTATAAGAAAATTGCTGAATGATATTTTTATTCTGTGGTATGGATGTACTGCAGTTTGTTTATCCATTAATTTATTGAATATCATGGAATATCATGGTTGCTTCCAACTTTGGGATGAATAAAGCTGCTATAAACATTTGTGTGCAGGTTATTGTATGAACGTAAATTTTCAACTACATAGAGTGAATATCTAGGTGTGTGGTTGCTGCATCCTATAGTAAGGCCATTGTTAGCATTGTAAGAAACTGCCAAATTGTCTTTCAAACTGGCATACCATTTTGCATTCCTACCAGCAATTAATGGAAATTCCTATTGCTCAGCATCCTCACCAGCAATTGTTATTGTCAGTGTTTTCCATTTTAGGCTTTGTATAGGTGTAGTGATATTTCGTGTTGTGTACACTTGTAAATGCCTAATGACAAATGATGTTGAACATCTTTTCATGTGCTTCTTTGTCATCTCTATATCTTCTTTTACAAGCTGTCTTTTCAGATCTCTTGTCTACTTCTAAACAGGTCATTTGTTTTCTTACTGTTGAGCTATAAGAGTGCTTTGTATATTTTGCATAACAGTCCTGAATCAGATATGTGTTTTGCAATTACTTTCTCCAAGTCCATGGCTTGTCTTTTCATTCTCTTGACAGTGTCTTTCACATAGCAGAAGCTTTTAATTTTAATAATGTCTAACTTATCAGTTTTGCCACCATAGGGGAGCAGCAGTCCAGTTTCCCCTTGCTAGTCCAGATCAGTCACCCCAGCAAACACAGTAACTCTTAGACTGTTGAGTCAGAGGCATCAAGAGCCCAAAGTGACTGGTGGCAGTCTTAACTCCAGTTGAGTGGAATCACTATTGTGTCTCCTGGAGGAAGCGTTCATCCACCTGGAACTAAGACTTCTAGGCCAGCAGAGCATAAGGTTGTTGTGAGAACAGGAAGCAAAACTTTTGCTGGTAGGTCACTAGGGGTAAGGTGAGTGTTGCCAGGCCCACTTCCACCCCT
This sequence comes from Eulemur mongoz, assembly GCA_028534055.1. Classification (NCBI taxonomy): domain Eukaryota; kingdom Metazoa; phylum Chordata; class Mammalia; order Primates; family Lemuridae; genus Eulemur; species Eulemur mongoz. The sequence continues at coordinate 10,835,850 of JAPYYL010000031.1, read as the reverse complement.
TAATTCCTGGACCTTTGAATCATGGGTATGACAGAAACCACCCATATATTGGATGATGATTCAGAGCGTATACAGCCTTCTAAACAACTGCAGCCCTGCAAAGTATTGTCACATACTTGGTGCTCTTAACTATGACTTCAAAAGACCATTACCCTGTTATTTTTCACAAATATATTTGTGTATCTATATGTATACATATATATAGCAAATACCTTTATTTCTTTTCCTCCTTTACTCCATTATCATGTAATATACATGTTTTGACTTCATACCAGTATTTAACTATTGTTGATTTTATGTAATATTATATAAGTTATGGGATATCAGCACAAGAGAAAGCACATGAGGAAAGAAGTTATCTCCTCTTCTGGGGAAACAATTAGTATTTTTCCCTTTGTGTGCAGGAGAGTCGTGTTAAGTTAGGCAGAATCACGACCTTGCTCTTCTCTTTATTTGGACATTAGGTATGGTCTAAGCAGCTGTGTATGTGTCCCAAGTATAGATGCGTTTGAATGATGATGGTTAATTTTATGTGCCGACTTGGCTGGCCTCAGATAGCTGGCCAAACCTTGTGTCTGAATGTGTCTGGGAGGGTGTTTTTGAAGGAGGTTGGCGTTTCAATCAATAGACTGAGTAAAGAAGATCACCCTCACCAATGTGTCAGCCACTGAGATCCTCCACAGAACAAAAAAATTGGAAGGAGGGTGAATTCTCTCAATTTCTGAGCTGGGATATCCCTGTTCACCTGTTCCCCAACCACTCATCTCTGGGTTGTCGGACCTGCTGACTTCAGGACTTATACCAGCAGTTCCCCTCCTCCCTGCTATTCTTGCTTCTATTTCTGTGGAGAATGCAGACTATTACAAGCATGTAGGCCACTATCCATGCAGCACTCGGCTCAACCTAAACCCATGGCCTGAAATGACCCTTGTTTATGGATCTAAACCGCAGATCTAGCTGTGGCCCCTGTCCAGACAGACAGGATATTTTCCTACCGCCCAGTGGACACGTCCACCCAGATGGCCCACAGCACCTCACCAACTGCACAGTCCCCACTGACATCATCCTCCCTACTCTTCCCAATACCATTACAACCAACTCTTCCTCGTCCCCCTCACCTTCAGCTAAGGGGAGTGGCTTCCACCTAGTCAGCAGCCTCAAAAGTCAGATCATTAAAGATTCTCACTCTCATTTCACAGACCCCAAATTCCTAAAACTGTCACGTGTGTCTCCACCTCACCACTCTTACAGCATCAGACACTATTAAGTAACTGGTCCCTTCTTTGGTTTATTTGTTGTTTTTCCCCAATAGATGTTCAATAACTGTTTGCTGGATCAATGAATTAATGGATCAAAATACAAGTGGGTCACATTGGCTGATTCAAAGTGTGGAGCCTGCCCCCCACCGGGGCCTTCTGCCTTCATGGAAGGCACGTGCCACAACTGCTCATCTGACATTAGAATTCCACTGGACTGTCCCTGACAGTGTCATCATGGACGACTCTTCCCCAGGCCCAATCACCATCTTCTAGGTGTGGATGCTGCCAACAGGACAGGGCCTGATGCTTCCTGAACTGGGCGCCACCCTTCCTCATCAGTGTGACAAGGAAGGGTGCCAGCTCCTTTGTCAAGGCACGTCCACAGCCAGCCCCTCATTGGCAGAGTCTGGGGTGAGTAACTCCAGGGCTTCCTTCCTCCAGTTTCCCCTCCAAGCAGCTTCACTCCTGCCTTCCCCCGCCCAGTGTACTTCCATACCTGTCTCACCTGTTGGTATCGAGCACCAACCCAGCCATCTGTGCAGTGGAGTTTGAGGGGGCCCAGGGTACACAGGGGATGAAACCCCGGTTCCCAAAGGGGTTGACACAGCTCTCAGCCTGGGACCCTGCCAAGGGTGCACTGGACCACTAGAGGTGTCCAGGGACTTGAAGGGACTCACCCAAAGTAATGCAGGGTGCCAGCTATGCTCTTCCCGACAGACCTGGGAGCTCCTAAGAGGGTTGGGGTGTTTTCATCCACCCAGCAGCACTGTCCAGTCAGATCACACTGCAGCTTCCAGCTGGAGATGAACGATGGGCCCCCGATTTCCCAAGCCCATTAATGGGCCTTGTCCTGTCCTTCCTCCTCCCTGCCCCTTCCCTCCCTCTGGTCCTTTTCCCACTGGGCTGAGCTCTGGAGGCAGAGCTCTGAGTACCAGTCTGCCTGGGGCTCTGTGGCCGTGGCTGTACACCTGGTCTTTCTCCTGGATTCTGGCCACCACTGTCCTTGGGATCCCCCCAATACCCCTCACTCACTGACTTGTCCTGTCTGCTCTCCTTCCCTGGCTCCTGGTCACTCTGACCATATCTTTACTTCTCCAAAGGAAAAGGTACGCTGGCATTTCAGATGTCTAAATCAAGCCTAGGAGAATGGTCTTACTCAGGACATCACTGCCTGAATCCAGCTTCATCTGGGGGAGGAATAAATCTAATCAGAGACAGTGGAGATGCAAATTAAAACAATGGTGAAACAATATTTCTTCACCATATTTATTCATAATTTTCACCAAAATTTGAAAGATTGATAAAATAAGATATTGGTTAGTGTGTAGGATATTCACATACATTTCTGAGAAAATACATTGGTACCGTATATTTTAATAAAATATTGACGATATTGGTAAAAAGTTGAACTATTCGTGCCATTTCCTCTTTCAGGCAATGTCCATGTTAATTTATCTTTCTTATTAGAAAACATGTGTATTTGTCCAAGAATTTCAGTTTCAGAGATATTATTTCAGTTCTATAAATCATAGCAACATATGGAAAATGGCTTACATGTTCATCAGGAGAAAAAAGGTTTAGTTAACTGTGACACACAGCTACTTTACAGTTCTAGGGAGTAGTTACAAAAGTGAGGGTGGAAGGTCCTACACCCATCTTCTTAAGTGGCAAAATCATGTGATAGATCTATATGTCCATAATACCTGTGGGTATATAACAGCACTGTATGTTTTCATAGTGCATTTATGTCTAAAAAACCCTAGAATAAGGCTTAAAATAGTGTACAAAATATTACTATCAATAATAGTGGTGACCTCTGAGGAGGGGACTTACCTATAGGTAAACTTTGTAAAGACATGAATTGTGATTTGTCTATATTTTTAGAGGTATTTGTAAGAAGAATATAGTCACTATTCCTTTGCAATTCTAATATCTAAATAAGCTTGAAACCAAATATAGTAGCTGTGTATTATTTGAAGTAACCACAAGATTATGCAAAAAACTCTGAAATTTGAATGGCTTAACACAAGAAAATCTTATTTTCCATGCACATAAATTCTGGTGTGGTTTGTCAGGGGCTCTCAAGTGACCTGAGAGCCCTAGCTGCTTCCTCCTTTTGAGTTCCCCATCTCACAGAGAGTTGCCTTGCTTGCCATTGAATGCAGGGAGAACATGAGGAACTGGTGCATTGGCTCTACAGTGCCTGGATGGAACAAAAAGGCCTCTGCTTGCGATCCAGTGAAAAAGGATAGTCACATGACCCTTCCTCATTACAAGTGGACTGCACTGTTCCCATGTGTCCAGGAAGGAGAGGAAGAAAAGATGTGTAAGAGCACTTAAAATCCTTGCCATAAACTGATACATAGTAGGTGCTCAACAAATAGCAATGGCTATAATGTGTTATGACAACACCCTTCACTTCTGGGAGGAGATTCTGAGAAGGCCAGATTTTGCTCAAGCTCTCCAACTTTTTAAAGTATCTACTACATGACAGGTGCTTGCAATTGCAGGATCACATGTAGTTTTCCAAGGTTCTTGTAAATGTCAGCAGGAAGGATTTGCCTTCTTCATTCAATGGCACTTTTCTGCACTATCCTTTGCAGCACAACCTGTCATCCCTGTAGGATGAGGACTTTCTCTTTCCATTTGACGTAGGGGAAAACTCTTAACCTGTGTGCCTCTGGTACCCTCTGCATGACTGAACATCTGCACACGATGTCCTTAGACACATTGAAAGCCAGGACTTTCCTATGGGGCAGATACACATATCAGGAGCAGTGGAAAGATGGTTATTCCTTCATTTCTAAACTCAGCTGACATGCCTGCTAAGGAACAATTTTTTACTCACCAGGATAATATCAGAGTTTCAGGAATTCAGATTCAGGAGATATTTGCTTCACAGTGATTTCCATAGTCTTTTCTCATTTACAAATATAAAAAAGATGCTTTGAACTGAACAGTGTCCCCTTGCTCCAAAATTATATGTTGAAGCCCTGAGGCCCAATGTGATGTATGTGTAGATGGGGCCTTTCAGAAGTAATTAGGGTCAAATGAAGTCAAGAGTCTGGGGCCCTGCTGATGGGATTAGTGCCCTTATAAGAAGAAACATGAGAAATGCTTTTTGCTCTCTCTGTCTCTCGCTGCCATGTGTACACACAGAGAGGGCAGCTGTCCACAAGCAAGGAAGAGAGTCCTCACCAGGGATCAAATCTGCCAGTACTTTTATCTCAGAGTTCCCAGCCTCCAAAACTGTGAGGAATAAATATCTGCTGTTTAAGCCTCACAGTCTACGGTATTTTGTTCTGATGGTCTAAGCTGACTAATATCGGAGGCTTTGGTATTTGACCACCCGAAAAGCTCGTTAATCTATGTGTGTGCTTGGTGGCCAGTTTCAAATAAGGCACCCCATTAAAATCCTATTGTAAATATTGGGGGGTGGTTTAAAATCTTTCTCTTTAACTTCAGGGTTATATCTCAGGAACTGGTAAATTATGGGCCAAATCAGACTACACTCAGCTGGCATTCTCACTTACGAGGGCCCTCATCTTGGCCCTTGGCTCCTTGATTAAATGCTCCATGGGAAATATGCTCTCCCTTCCACGTAGGACCATTTGTCCAGCTGCAACCCTTGTAAAAATGACTCCAGGTCCCAGGCTAGATGTTAAATGGGGAGCTGTTGCATCCATGACCAAGGGAGAATAGTCATATTTGTAGTGTTCTCTTATTCAAATCTCTTCTGGCCGAGGAAAAGATGGTGGAGTGGTGGTGACATCTTGGATTCGTGGTCCTGGAGATGAAGCCATGGATATCGGCCTGCCACAATGCTAGAGGATCGCTCCCCTGCAAGAACGGCGGTATGAATCCACAGAGAATCAGTGTGGGACACAGAAAGCAAGAAAAGACTGAGGTGAACGGGAAATAAGATCGCAAAAATCTGGAGAGTGCGGGACAGACAATAGAGAGGGGAGTGGGGGAATGGCTGTACCGCCTCACCAGAGAGTGAAGTGGGTTCAGCCCCACAGGAAAGTTGCTTGTTCCCCCACTGACCTCCACACCCACTCAACTGGGGATCTGCCTGAAGTCAGTGCAGAATGGCCACAGGAGACGTGGGGCTCTGTGGAGAGGAGACATAAGCAGGAGGCAATTTGGACCCCAGAGAGCTGTGCGCAGACTGCAACTGGCTGGGGAGGGTCTGTGAAAAGCTGCAGCGTCAGACCCCTAGCAGATCCCGAATTGTCTCCTTTACACGAGCGGCTGGGTTCCCTTGGTCCCCGGCTCCTCTGGCCCCTGCCAGACCCTGAGCATTCACCCCCAGTGCCAGTAATTTGCAGATGGGCAGCTGCCATTCTCAGGGTCCACAGCCTAACTGCTGTGGAGCAATTGGGTACTGGGTGGATCCCTGGATCCCCTACTCCATGGACCCCCACTAAGAACTCTGCATTTGTGTGAGCACTCAGTGTTCACAGTCCCGAGAGAGTGGAGTGTGGACCTTGCAGGCATTGGGGCGGGGAGGACCATTGCCCATGGGAGCTGCAGTGGCTGGGGCACTGGGCGAACAAGGGCACTGCCCTCTCCCCCTAGCCACTGTCTTTCATGCAGAGAGAGGCGAAGGCCACCTTGGGAGAGGAAGAGGCAAGAAAAAAGACGCTTTCTGTCTGCAATTAGAAAACCCCAGTGTCTCAATTTTCAAACCAGTTTTGTGTCAAATTAATTCTCTGGGGCTGGACCCAAGAGGAGCAGCCCCCCAGTGGAGGTAGCAAAATCCTGAAAAACACGTGAAGTGCTCCTCTAGCGACAGAGGAGGCAGCTTACCTGGTCTGCTGCACTGCCAAAATGAGCGTGCACAGCATGCCTCTACCAGACTAAAGCTGAAAGAAGGGATCTTAACGATTCATCCAAATGGGAAGAGCTCAGCAAAAGAACTCTGGGAGTATAAAGAATCAAGTGGAAACGTTGCCCTCAAAATGGGTTACTAGTTCTCCACTAATTGACACAAACCCAATTCAAAAGAGCAACATGTCACAGGAAGAATTTCAAACATGGATCATATATAAGCTGAATATTATGCAAGAAAAAAATGGATAACCAACACAAAGAAACCACAAAAAAGATCCAGGACTTGGAAGAAAAATTCACTAAAGAAATCAAAATATTGAAGAAAAATCAAACTGAACTCCTGTAAATGAAGAATTTACTCAGGGAGCTACAAAACACAGTGGAAAGTCTCAAGAGCGGTAGATCAAACAGAAGAAATAATCTCAGAGATTGAAGAAATACTTTCCAATAAAATAAGTCAGTCACAGAGATAGACCGAAGAAACAAGAGAAAAGATCAGTCTACAAGAAATGCGGGATTATGTGAAGAAGCCTAATGTGACAATTATTGGCATTCCTGAGGGTGAAGAAGACAATAAGCAAGGGTTGGATAAGCTATTTGAAGATATAATTGAGGAAAATGTCCCAGGCCTTGCCAAAACTCTAGATATACAGGTTCAAGAAACTCAAAAACCCCTGGGAGATTCATATCAAATAGGAAGACACCATGTCATGCAGTTATCAGACTAACCAAAATATCCACTAAAGAGTCCCTTCTTCGAGCTGTAAGGAGAAAGAAACAAGTAACATACAAAGGAAAGTCCATCCAAATCATGCCAGATTTCTCAACTGAAACCTTACAAGCAAGAAGAGATTGGGGCCCCATTCTCACTCTTCTGAAACAGAATAATGCCCAGCCTAGAATCCTGTACCCAGCTAAACTAAGTTTTATATATGAAGGTGAAATAAAGACATTCTCAGATAAACAAAAACTCAGAGAACTCACCAAGACAAGACCAGCTCTCCAAGAAGTACTCAAATCAGAGTTACACATGGTCCAACAGAAGAAAGACCCACGAATGTAAAACTACTCAAGAGATAAAGATAAAAACCCAGTTATCACAATGGCTCAATAGAAAAAACAGATCAATGAAATTCAACCCAACATGATGAACAGCAATCTGTCTCACTTATCAGTTCTCTCATTAAATGTGAATGGATTGAATTCCCCACTCAAGAAACATAGACTTACCAAATGGATAAAAAAATATATGCCAAGCGTCTGCTGTTTGCAGGAAACACATCTAACCTGCAAGGATGCATTTAAACCGAAAATAAATGGGGGAAATCGATATTTCAAAGCAAATGGAATCCAAAATAATGCTGGGGTGGTGGTTTTAATCTCCAATAACTTAGTTTTAAATCAACAAACTTAATGAAAGACAAAGATTGTTACCATATACTGGTGAAGGGTACAATTCAACAATAAAACATGATAATACTTAATATATATGCACCCAAATTAGGTGCACCTAGACTCATAAAGAAAACCATACTTGATCTGAACCAAATTATAGATAACAACACTTTAATAGCTGGAGACTTTAACACGCCGCTGACAGTACAGGACAGATCCTCCAAACAAAAAATAAACAAAGAAATATTGGACTTAAATAGAATGTTAGAACAAATGGGCCTGACTGACATCTACAGGACATTCTACCACAAAACCACTGAATATACTTGTTATCAGCTCATGGTACATTCTCCAAGATTGACCATATCCTAGGACATAAAGCATGTCTTAAAAAATTAAAAAAAAAAAAAGAAATGATAACATGAAACTTCTCAGATCACAGTGGAATAAAAGTAACAATTAACCCTAACAAAAATTGTCATTTCTACTCAAAGTCATGGAAACAAAACAACCGTCACCTGAACAATCATTTTACAAATGAAGAAATCAAGTCAGAAATCAAAAGGTTCTTTGAATTAAACGACAAAGGAGACACAACTTATCAAAATCTGTGTGACACAGCTAAAGCAGTCCTGAGAGGAAAATTTATTTCCATAAATGCCTATACCAAAAAGACAGAAAACTTACACATAGACAATCTAATGAGTAGACTCAAAGAGCTGGAGAAGGAAGAACAGACCAACACCAAACCTAGCAGAAGGAGAGAAATTATTAACATTAAATCAGAACTAAAAGAAAAGGACAACAAACAAACCATAAGGGATATTAATAAAACAAAAATTTGGTTCTTTGGAAAAATAAACAAAATTGACACGCCTCTGGCTAGAATAACCAAGAGAAGGAAAGAGAAAACTGTTATAACCTCCATCAGGAACATAAAAGGAGAAATCACGACTGATGCCACAGAGATACACAATATCATCTATGAATTCTAAAATATCTTTATGCATGCAAATTAGAAAATGTGGAGGAAACGGACAGATTTTTAGAAACACACAGCCTTCCCAGGCTCAACCAGAAAGAAATAGAATTCCTGAATAGACCGATATCTAGATCTGAAATCAAAACAGCAATAAAAAAACCTTCCCAAAAAGAAAAGCCCTGGACCAGATGGGTTCACCTCTGAATTTTCCCATACCTACAAAGAAGAACAGGTGCCCATCCTACATAAAATATTCTCCAATATCGAGAAGGATGAGATTTTCCCCAACACTTTTTACCAAGCCAACATAATCTTGATATCAAAACAAGGAAAGGATGAAACTAAAAAATAAAATTACAGACCAATATCCCTTATGAATATAGATTCAAAAATTCTCAATAAAATCCTCGCAAATCGAATCCAAGTGCTTATCAAAAAAATAAGCCATCACAACCAAGTGGGCTTCATCCCAGAGATGCAGGGGTGGTTCAACATACATAAATCTATAAATGTAATTCACCACATAAATAGAAGCAAAAATAAAAACCATATGATACTCTCAATAGATGCAGAAAAAGCATGTGACAAAATTCAACACCCTTTTATGTAAGAATGCTTAACAAAATAAGCATAGATGGAACCTACCTAAAAATGATACAAGCCATATATGAGAAACCAACAGCCAGCATCATACTAAATGAGGAAAAATTGAAAGCACTCCCACTTAGAACTGGAACAAGACAAGGCTGCCCACTATCTCCATTACTTGTCAACATAGTATTGGAAGTCCTTGCGAGAGCTATCAGGCAAGAGAGCAGAATCAAGTGAGTCCAAGAAGGGAAAGAAGAGATCAAACTCTCACTTTTTGCTGATGATACGATGTTAATTCTACAAAACCCCCAGGATTGAACCGAGAGACTCCTGTAATTGATTAATAAATATAGCAAAGTCTCAGGCTACAAAATCAATATACACAAATCAGAGGCATTTATATATTCCAATAACAGTCAATCGGAGAACCAAATTAAAGACTCAGTACCCTTCAAAATAGCAAAAAAGAAAATAAAATATTTAGGAATACATCTAACTAAACAGGTAAAGGACCTCTATAAGGAAAACTATGAAACACTGAGAAAAGAAATATCAGAACATGTAAATAGGTGGAAAACTATACCATGCTCGTGGATAGGAAGAATCAAAATTGTTAAAATGTCTATACTACCCAAAGTGATGTACCAATTCAATACAATCCCTATTAAACTACCCACATCATTTTTCACAAACGTAGATAAAATAATTATACACTTTGTATGGAATCAGAGCAGACCCCGTATAGCAAAAGAAGTTTTAAGCAATAAAAACAAAAGGGGAGGTATTAATTTGCCAGACTTCAAACTGTACTACAAGGAAGTGATTCTTAAAACAGCCTGGTACTGGCACAAGTGCAGAGACACCGACCAGAGGAACACAACAGAAAATACAAATATAAAACCATCCTTATATAGACACCTAATTTTTGACAAAGCAGGCAAGAACATACTCTGGGGACCAGAATCCCTATTCAATAAATGGTGCTGGGAAAATTGGGAAAGCCACATGTTGAAGACTGAAACAGGACCCACAGCTTTCACCTCTCACAAAAATCAAATCACAGTGCATAACGGACTTAAACCTTAGGTGTGAAACGATTAGAATTCTAGAAGGAAATGTAGGAAAGACTCTCACTGACATTGGCCTAGGCAAAGAATTTATGAAGAAAACCCCTAAGGCAACCACAGCAACAACAAAAATAAATGAATGGGACATGATTAAATTAAAAAGCTTCTGCACAGCCAAAGAAACAGTCCAGAGAATAAATAGACCACCTACAGAATGGGAAAAATTTTTTGCATACTACACATCAGATAAAGGACTGATAACAAGAATCTATTTAGAACTCAGGAAAATCAGCAAGAAAAAATCAAACAACCCTATCAAAAAGTGGGCAAATGACATGAATAGAAATTTCTCAAAAGAAGATATAAGAATGGCTCACAAACATATGAAAAAATGCTCAACATCCCTAATCATCAGAGAAATGCAAATCAAAACCACAATGAGATATCACTTAACTCCAGTGAGAGTGGCCTTTATCAAAATATCCGAAAACAACACATGTTGATGTGGATGTGGAGAGACAGGAACACTCATACACTGATGGTGGGACTGCAAACTAGTGCAACCCCTGTGGAATGCATTATGGAGATATCTTAAACAGATTCAAGTAGACCTGCCATTTGATCCAGCAATCCCATTACGGGGCATTTACCCAAAGGAAAAAAGGTCATTCTATAACAAAGACACATGTACCTGAATGTTTATAGCAGGACAATTCACAATAGCAAAGATGAGGAAACAACCCAAATGCACATCAATACATGAATGGATTAGTAAACTGTGGTATATGTATACCATGGAATATTACTCAGGTATAAGAAATAACAGAGATATGACATCTCTATGGTTCTCCTGGAGAGAGTTGGAACCCATTATATTAAGTGAAGTATCCCAAGAATGGAAAAACAAGCATCACATGTACTCACCAGAAATTTTTTTTCCCTGATCATCACCTAAATTCACATCTGGGAAAGATACCAATCGGATATGAGACTGAGGTGGGGGTGGGGGGAAGGGATGGGTGTATGCCTACATGATGGGTGCTTTGCGCACCCTTTGGGGAATGGTCGTGCTTGAAGGTGCTGACTCAGGGAGGGGGGATGCGAGGAGGGGATGGGTATATACCTACATCATGAGTGAAATGTGCACTCTCTGGGGAACGGACACGCCTGGAGCTTTGACTTGAGGGGACAGGCGGTACATGGGCAACGTATGTAACCTGAAATTCTGTATCACCCATAATAGGAAGAAATAAAAACAAAAAATTAAAACTTCTACTCTGTGAAAGACACTGTTAGGAGATTCCTCCCCAGACTGGTGTTGGTTCCTGTACTGGTAGGGGAAGCCCTCCCACTGGTATCTCTGGAGGTCCCCTGCCCACTTGGACTGAGTTCAATGTCATCCCATGATACTTAACCCTCCACATTTAGAGTACCTCTGAACATAGGAAGGAGAGACACCCTTCTTTTCTCTATCAAGTACTCCAAATCCTATTAGCAGGTGTGTGCAAAGAGGGATTTCTGCAAAACAGCAGCATCGGTGGTACACCTTGAAATGAGCCAAACAAAGAGAGTGGCCAAAGCCCCAAAGCCCCTCCCTCCATCAAGAGCTCTCATCCAGGTGAGGAGGGAGGAAATACTCTGTTCCCAACACATGTCGAAAACCTGGCCTTGCCTCTAAGCCAGTAACGGCCTCCTGGGCCTGGTCAGGGTGTCAATCCAACATCCCTTGTCAAGAGTCTCTGGACTCGTACATCAAGTCACACTTGTTGGAACACCAGGGCCCTAGTGGCCAACAGGGATTGCGGTGGGATGTGGAATGAGCACATCATTGGTCCAGGTAGCCTTATCTCAAGCTGCCTCTAGCCATCAGGTCCAGCTCTTTGAAAATGAAGGCACATGAAGGTAGCAAAGCCATCTATGTCAGAGACAGGGAACAGAAGGAGCTGCCATTTCCTCTTTTTCTCCCCAGCTCATATCATCTCCATCCCTTCTGGCACTGAATGATGTCCCCAGACTCTTTCAGTCCTTTTCCCTCCAGCATTATCCAAGCCCTACTTGACCCACAATGCTAGGTTCATTCAACTATTCAATATAGTTTTGTGTGTTTTGAAATGTTTTGTAGAAGCAATTGAAAAGGTTGATCTTTAATCCCTCTGCAATTGATTTTTATGTAGCTTCAGAAGGATTCTAGTTTCACTGGAGTTTCTACATAGAGATCCAGTTGTTTCACTGTCATTTACTAAAACTACTGTGATTTCCCACTGTTCGGTAGTTGCACATTTTTCGTAATCAACGGTCCATATAGAAGCCTTAGTTTCAAGAGTATGCTATTTCCATTGATCTGATTGTCAACCACGGCACACATACCACAAACCTAATTACTCTAGCATTTTAATAATTCTTAGTCATCTGGTAGAGTAACTAGTTTTATCTTTCTTTATTCCTTCAAGACTGTCTTTGGCTATGCTTGGCCTGTTGCCTGCCAATTTAAACATTACACTCCATTGGGTCACATTTCACACAGATATGCCCATAAACAGACATATGCACACACAAGGCCTTTGGGATTTTTTATTTAGATTGCAGTCAATTTGTAGATTAATCATGGGAAATTAACATTTTTATCCAACTGAGTCTTCATATCCATGATCATATTATACTTTATTTTTAGTTAGGTGTTTATTAATTTATCTAAAGATTTTTATATTTCTTGCATAGAGTTCCTAAACGTTCTTTGGCTAGATTTATCCTTCAATATTTAATATTTTGTTATGATAGGTTACAAGCCACATTTTGCTCACTTTCATTTTTATTTTATACTATTTGTTGCTGCAGAAAAAAAGTTTACTTTTTGTATATTGATGTACCAAGCAACCTTCACATTCACTTTTTTTGACTGAATATCTTATCCTTAGTTATTTTGGATTTTCTTCACACACAGTCTAATCATCTGTTAATGACGGACACTTTATTTCTTATTTTATGAATTTCTATCTCTTGTGCTTCTCATTACTGCACTGGACAGTATCTCCATCAAAATATTTAAGAGAAATGGTAATGGGAGGAATCCTTGTCTAATTCTCAGTTTCATAGCAAAAACTTTCATATTTCCCCATATGTGTACGATGTTTGTTGTAAGTTTTTCACAAATATCCTTTATCTAGTTGACGTTTCTTTTTTTGCATTTTACCAAACTTTTTATTTTAGGATAGTGTTGGATTCACAGAAAAATTGAAAACATAGTACAGAGAGTTCCCACATGGCTCACACTCACTCTCCCCTATTAATTAACATCTTAGGGCAGGGCGCGGTTGCTCACGCCTGTAATCCTAGCACTCTGGGAGGCCGAGGCGGGTGGATAGCTCGAGGTCAGGAGTTCGAGACCAGCCTGAGCAAGAGCGAGACCCCGTCTCTACTAAAAATAGAAAGAAATTACATGGCCAACTAAAATATATATATAGAAAAAATTAGCCAAGCATGGTGGCGCATGCCTGTAGTCCCAGCTACTCAGGAGGCTGAGGCAGTAGGATCGCTTAAGCCCAGGAGTTTGAGGTTGCTGTGAGCTAGGCTGACGCCACGACACTCACTCTAGCCCAGGCAACAGAGTGAGACTCTGTCTCAAAAAAAAAAAAAAAATCTTAGTATGGTACATTTTTTACAACTAATGAACCAATAGTGATACAATGTTATTAACAAATGTCCACACTTTCTTTAGATATCCTTAGTTGTTACTTAATGTCTTTTTTCTGGTCCAGGATCCTATCCAAGATTCTACAGATATTTAGCTGTTACACCTTCTTAGACTCCTCTTGGCTATGACAGTTTCTCAGGCATTCCTTGTTTTTGACGATCTTGACAGTTTTTAGGAGTACTAGTCAGGCATATTGTAGGATGCACCCCTCTTGGAGTTTTGCTGATGATTTTGTCATGATTAGCTTGGTACTATGGGTTGGGAAAGGGGAGCACCACAGAGATAAAATGCTATTCTCATGACATCATATCAAAGATACATACCATCAACAATGACTTATCACTGTTTTTGTTTTATTTCAGAATATTACAGTGGTGCAAACCCTTTCGTTACATATACTGCCTTTGCACCACCCAAGTCAGAGCCACAAGCCTCCTATCCCCCAGACAGCACACTGCACCCATTAGGTGGGAATTTACCCATCCCCTCCTTCCCCCTCCCACCTGCCTGACACTTATCACTGTGGATATCAATCTTGATCACCTGGCAGAGGGAGCCTTTTTCAGGCTTCCCCAAAGTAAACTTACTCTTTTCCTCCTTTTCCACACTGTATTTTCTTGGGAAGGAAGTCACTGTGCCCAGTCAACACTTGAAAAGTATGGAGTATCTACATAACTTATTTGTAATTATTCTGTACAGGAGACTTATCTATTCTCCCCCACGTATTCAGTCATTTATTTATCAGCATAGACTCATGGATATAAATTTTATACTTTGAGGAAGAGGGTGGGGTAGAAAAAATTTTATACTTTGAGAATTATCTCTTTTTATGGGAATGTCTGTCGATTTTTATTAAATACTATTATGTATAAATTTACTGTAACCAGGTAAATACAACTTAAAAACACAATGAGATACCATCTTACTCCAATTATAATGTCCATTATTAAAAGTCACTTGGATGACATTTCCACAAAAGACACAATTATAGACACAGAAACCAGATCAGTCGTTATCTAGGGTCAGGAATGGAAGTGAGGGTGGACTTCAGAGAGACACTAGAGAACTTTTCAGAATTATTGCAGTGGATTGTGGTTATGACTGCATGATTGTATTAATTTACGAAAACTCACTGAATTGTGCCCTTACAAGGTGAATTTTATGATATATAAATTTTGCTTCAAGCTGTTTTTTTTTTTTCTGCTCATTATGAGGGTACAAAAGTTCAGGTTATATATATTGCCCATGCCCCCCACCCCCCCGACTCTGAGCTTCAAGTGTCTCCATTCCGTAGACAGTGCACATTGCACTCATCATGTAGGTATGCACCCATTCCCTCTCCCCACCCCCATCACCCCAGTCAAAATTCAAGCCTGTCCATTCCCCAGGCAGTGCGCATCACACTCATCAAGTAGGTATACATCCATCCCTTCCCCCCAGCCCCCACCTCTGTCCGATACCCAATTGGTGCTATTCCCAAATGAGCACTTAGGTCATGATCAGGGAAACCAGTTTGCTGATGAGTACATGTGGTGTTTATTTTTCCATTCTTGGGATCCTTCACTTAATAGAATGGGTTCCAACTCTCTCCAGGAGAACCAAAGAGATGCCATATCGCCGTTATTTCTTATAGCTGAGTAATATTCCATGGTATGCATATACCACATTTTGCTAATCCATTCATGAATTGATGGACATTTGTGTTGTTTCCACATCCTTGCAATTGTGAATTGTGCTGCTATAAACATTCGGGTGCAGGTGTCTTTTTTATAGAATGACTTTTGTTCTTCTGGGTAGATGCCCAATAATGGGATTGCTGGATTGAATGGTAGGTCTACTTCAATCTGTTTAATGTATCTCCATATTGTTTTTCACAGGGGTTGCACTAGTTCACAGGCCCACCAGCAGTGTATGAATGTATTGATATAATATTTAGTGTTTTGTGCCTGGCTTTTTTCACTTCGCATGATATTTTTGAGGTACATCTATGGGAATCAGTAAATTAGGATTTCATTCTATGGATATGCCTCTATTTGTTTACTCATTCACCAGGTGATAGACGTTTGGGTTTTTTCCAGTGTGGGGCATACTATGAATAATATGGCTATGAACACTTGCTTAGAAGTCTTTGTATTTACACAATGGTTTTGATAACTATTAATCAGCAATAAGATTTACAAGTAATGTATAAGTAAAAAAAAATGAAATAACAATGAAAGACCCAAACAGAAAAAAATAAATAAATAAAATAAAAAGTAAAAAAAAAAAAATTAGTTGTTAGTGTGGATGCAGTCAAAATGAAACACTTATACACTCTTGCTGGGAATGTAAATCAGTATGAAACTTTCTCAAAGAGCTAAAAGTAAATCTAGCATTGATCCTGCAAACCCAGTACTGGGTATATACCCAGAGGAAAATAAATCATTAGATCCAAAATACATCTCTACTCATATATTTATCACACCACAATTCACCATTGCAAAAATATGGAATCTACCTAAGTGCCCATCAACTGAATGGATTAAGAAATCGAGACATACACACACACACACACACATACACACACCATGGAGTACCATTCAACAATAAGAAAGAGTGAAATAATGTCCTTTGCAGCAACTCAGATGGAACAGGAGGACATTATCCTAAGTGAAGTAACTCTGGAACAGAAATATAAATGCTTTGTATTCTTGCTTATAAGTGGGAACTAAAGTATGGCTACATAAGGGCACACGGAGTGGTGTAATAGATATTGAAGACTCAAAAGGGTGAGGGTGGGAGGAGGTGAGGCACGGAAAATTACCTATGGGGCACAATGTACACTACTCAGGTGATGGGTACACCAAAAGCCCAGACTTCATCACTATACATTATATACGTAAAACAGAATTCAACTTGTACCCCACAAAACTTAAAATTTTTTAAACATTAATAAATTTACTGTAGTTATGATTTGTCTTATTCAATCTGTTACTATAGTTAGCCAGTCCTAGGACTATTTGCTCCCAGATCCATCTCTCATTTTCTCCTACTCTTCTCTCCACTATACAGGATTTGACTCCTGAAGGCTCCAATCCTTAGGCTCACCAACATATGCTGCCATTTTGGTTCCAGAAGATAGAGCGATTAGAGGTTTTTCTCCTCCTTCTTCTACATAAAGTGACTTCTCCTTCAGTGGCTACATTTTCCACTGCTCCAGCCACCATCAGATAATCCCACCATGATTCCAGATCCTGTTGAACCCAATACCTAGGCTCCATTAATGCTAAATTCCTAGTGTGTCCTTCAGACCTAGAGGTGAGATTGACTCCCTTGTGTGGCTAATTATTGAGTTCTCCAACTCTCCCTCATTTGGCTTCTCCATCACTTGTGGAATCAGTCCCCTGCATTAAATTCCCTCTGTATTAAATATTGATAGAATTTCTATTTTCCTAGAAAATCCTTGACACTTATACATGGCCAGTTATGTTGATTGATCTTCTAGTGTTAAACTTCTTTGCATTCCTGCAATAAACCCAACTCTGTCAACAGCATTTAAATATGTGTAAAACTGTTCTATAACTAATGACAAAAGGAGAATGGTCACCCTTGAATGTGGTGACTTTGGGGGATGGGGGTGAGGGGAGGGGATGGGGTATAAATACATGATGAGTGCAATGTGCACTGTCTGGGAAATGGACACGCTTGAAGCTCTGACTCCAGTGGACAGGTGGTACATGGACAATATATGTAATATGAACTTTTGTACCCCCATAATAACCTGAAATAAAATAAAATAAAATAAATAAACTTATAAAATTCTGGAAAAAAATAAAGGCAAAAAGCGTTCATCAAAAAAAAAAGATAAAAATAAATGCCTTTGGAACCTGAAATCTCCTCCAAGTGACATTCTATTTCTATCGTTTTTACACACTCTTCTCAAAAATAATTTTACACCCCTTGTTTGGGGATAAATATTGAAAATTTTAATAGAAAATAATAGAATAATGTATTCAACTTGTTAAAAATTCAAGTCACACACATAAAGCTATATAACACTAATTGTATGATACAGCCCAAGTGATACTCAGATGGAAATACGCTTAAATATATGACACAATAAAAATATTTAAAACATCTGCACAGTTCAGGAAACTAAAGAATAAATAGCATATGCAACTTAAGTTAGAAGAAAGTATGAAATAATGAAGATAAAAGCAGAAATAATGAAGCAGATAACAGTAGAGATAACCAGAAGTCAAGGTAAGTACCCTTAGTGAGGACTGAAAGTACTTACACACCCCAGAAGAGAAGAGACTGCACAGAGTCTGACTTCTCTGTTTTCAGCCCCCCAAGTATACAGGTGGGAGCAGCAAGACATGGGAAGCTCTGGCACTCACTGCAGTGGGGGGAGGGGCATCCTCAGGAGTTAGAGGGACCTAACTGAGCCTGAGCTTAAAGGGACCATGTCAAGTCAGCAGAGGTGGGTCGAAGCCCTGCCAGGATTAAAGGTAAATACCCTTAGGGTGGGCTGAGGGAAGCCTCACCCCAGAAGAGTCTGACCCAGGCCCTGCAGTTATCCCTGGGAGATGCAGGGCCCACTCACTGCCTTTGCTCTGTATCAGGGATATGAGCTCTTGTTCTTAGAGTTTCTCAGGCTAGCAGAAGGGTGGAGACTAGGGCCCTCCAGGCCAAAGATGAGGGCCCTGAGTGAGCACGGAGGTGACCATCCACCCCAGAATAGTGGGGACCTCACAGAGCCTGGCCCACACTCCTGACAGCACTGGGGATATCAGGCTATGCATGTATATTCAGCATGAGGGCCCCTCACTTCCCCTTAAAGGGGCTCCAGGAACCCACGGTGAGACCTTGGTCTGAGGCAGTGTCCATAGGTCATGGAGCAGAGGAGGCCCAGGCTGTGCCAGGAGTCAAGGTGAGGTACACACTCTGAATGTGTGCCAGAGGCTCTGCCATCCCCAGGACAGAGGGGACCCAATAGTGCCTGGCCCCACCCACCCACAATCAGACCTGGAGCCTCACACTCTGCAGTCCAGCATGAGGAACCATCTCCTTTTCTTGTTCATTTGCTCAGGGGACAGGCTGACCAGGAGGAGAGGAGCCCTGGGAGGCCCCAGGGCATCATCTAAGGAGAAGCCTGTAAGTTGCACTTTGTAAGAGCCCCCAGGGTGTCATTCTCACTGAGGCCACTGACATGCTCCCTCTCTTCCCAGGTCTGTAGGTCCCCATCGCCCAACTGCTGCTCACACTCCTCATTGCCGACCAGAGCCATCATGCCTCAGTGCCGCCAGCAGCATCACAGAAGTCAGCACCACAGGCTTAAGAAAGTCCTCCTGGCGCAAACAGAGGTGAGAGGCCTGGTGGGTGCACTGGCTCTTGGGGGTCAGGAGGAGGAGGCAGCTGCCTCATCTTCTATTGTGACCCCAGGCAACCTGGAGGAGGTTGCCACTGCAACACTACGTCCTCCTCAGAGTACTCAAGGAGCCTCGTCCTCCCCCACTGGCCTGGCCTCCAATCCAGAGCACCACTGTGATGAGGGATTCATCACCGGAGAACAGGAGGGGCTAAGCACCTCCCAGGACCTGGCAGTCCCTGCGTCCGTGCTGCAAGAGGAGCTGGAAGAGATGTCTGATTTGGTTGATTTCATGCTCCTCAAGTATGGAATGAAGGAGTTGATCACCGAGGCAGAAATGCTGAATATTGTCATCAGATATTACCAAGACCACTTCCCTGAGATCTTCATCAAAGCCTCTGAGTGCATGCAGCTGGTCTTTGGCATTGATGTGAAGGAAGTGTATCACCCCAACCACTCCTATGTCATTGTCATTGCCTTGGGCCTCAGCTACAGAGGAACTCAATGAGAGTCAGCGCTTTCCCAAGGCCTGCCTCCTGATAATCATCCTGGGTGTGATCTTCATGGATGGCAACTGCATCCAGGAGGTGGTCATCTGGGATACACTGGGTGTGATAGGGGTGCCTCCTGGTGGTGAGCATTACATGTATGAGGAGGCCCAGAAGTTCATAACCCAGGTTGGGGGCAGGAAGTTACCTGTAGTACCAGCAGGTTCCAAACAGCAATCCTGCATGTTATGAGTTCCTGTGGGGTCCCAGGCCCATGCTGAAACAAGCAAGATGAAAGTCCTGGATTATATGGCCAGGTTCAATCAGAGAGATCCCAGATCCTTCCCAATCCTGTATGAAGAGGCTTTGAGAGATGAGGTAGAGAGGGAGTGAGCAGGAGGTGCAGCCAGGGCCAATTGAGAGGGGGACAGGGCTAGTGCACATCCAGGTCCCCTTCCAGCAGCTCCACCTGCCCAATGAGAAATTAGTCCTTTCTTTACTCTGTGTTCGAAGAAGAGAGCAGGAGAGCAGTCAGTGTTTAAAGTAGTGGAGGGCCCCAGTAGCTTGGGAAAACCCCCACTGCATAGCATTTTGTGTCCCTGTTACATTTGGGTGTTTTGCATATTGATCTTTGTTTTTCTTTTGGAATTTTTCAAATTTTCTTCGATTTCATAGAAGATTTAATGAGCTTCAGCATCTAAGTTGGGGAATGATATTGACCACGCATGTAATTTTGCTCACCAAATGTAAGAGTTTGTCATTTTTTAAAAGAAATGGGGTCACCTTCCATTTCATTTTGCTGCTCAGAACAAGGTGGAATTGGAATGTCATTGCAATAGGAATTTTTTTGGCAATGTGAAAGAACTTTGGATTTAAATACATGGAGTTACACAATAGAGAAATAAAATTTAAAGATACTTCCTTCTTGCCATCTTATCCTTTTTCACGTAATTTTCTATGAAATTAAAATATATGTGTTTATGTGAATTTGCCTGGCTTATTTGAGAACGTAGGGGAAATTTAATCTCAATAAATAAGAGCCGCTGCTCCCTGGCACATTTGTTCCCAAAATATTCATTGACCATCTGCTTTGGAAGGCCCTGGGATAACAGAGACACTAGGGTAAGCCAGACCCACCCCTTCCCATGGAATTAGAGAGTCTGGGAGCTACAGTCATATAATTAAGGTGATGAGATACCCTTTAAGTTCTAAAGAACAAGTGACAGAAGGGTTGAAGGGTGGTGCTTCTGCTGAGAGCAGTGGGATATGAGGGCCCTGAGGCAGGGCGTTTTTGGGCTTGGGGAAACTTCAGTTCCTTCTGTGCAAGTTGGTTGTAATGAAGCTGGGTGGTGGCAGGATCAGCTTATCAGACCACGTGACTTGTGACTTAGCTCTTAGAGGAAAGCCTGGAAGGGAGAACTGCCCTGAGCAGTTCCTTCTGGATGGTGACCAAAGCAGAGAGGAATCTCCAGCTGGGGAGGGTGTGGAAGGTGTCCTGTGCTCTTGTCCACTGTGGCTGAGCACAGTGCCAGAGCCAGATGTATCATAATATTCTGCAGGGATTTCCTGAGAGATAGGGTGAATCTCCCATGAAGTGAGGCACCCAAGCCACTGGCCAGCTGCACATATGCCTGGCTGGGAGAAATAGAGCTGACACTATTAAAATGGCATTTTAATTAGGTTATTTCAAGTGTAATCTGGCCAATTGTAAGGGCTTAGATTTGAAGTGGTGATGAAATGGATGAAAATAGCATTTTGGATGAAAAAGCAGCTGGGAGAGAGGGAAGGAGTTGGTGCTTGAATCAGATGCCAGGAGCTTTGAGCTGTATCCAGCTGGGGAAGACTCTCCCACACCCAAATTAAATAGTAAATCATCTAGGAGGGAATTTTTACTGAGTTTTATCCATGAACTAACATTTTTGGTTGAATTGGTATTCCCTGTCCTATTGCACTGCATACTCATAGGTCTCCAAGATAAGAACGACACTAGCAAAAACAAAATTCCCAGAAGTAAGTGTAGCAGGATCTGAGGTCCAAATATACTAGTAATGCAAATAACTGTCAATCAGTAAAGATCTAACATGCGCCAGACACTGTGTCAGGTGGTTTACAGACATTGCACACATTCTAACAATCCTACCAGACAGAACCTATCAAACCTATTTCACAGATAAAGAATCTCAGGTCACAGGGCTTGGTAGATTCCCACAACCACGTGGCTAGTAAGCAACAGAGTGGGGACTAGATCCCCTGCCTTTATGGATAGAATGGTGTTGGCCCTAAAATGCATATGCTGAAGCCCTAATCCCCGGAACTTCAGACTGTGACTGTATTTGGTGATACGGTGTTTAAAGAGGTCATTGAGGTCAAATGAAGTCACTACAATGGGCTCTATTTTAATGACTGGTGTCCTTATGAGAAGAGTAGATTAGGACACAGAAAAACACAAAGGGAAGACCCTGTGGAGACACAGAGAGAAGACAGCTATCTCCAAAACCAAGGAAAGAGGCTTCAAAACAAACCGATGCTGCCATCACTTTGATCATGGACTTTCAGGCTCCAGGACCATGACACAATACGTTTCTGTTGTTTAAACCCTTCAGTCCATGGCATGGTGTCATGACAGCCCGAGTAACCTAATACATATGGTCTAAAGTCATATAGAGCCCACATCATTCCCACTCTTCCTAACCTGAAGCAGACCTTAGTCTTCCTTCCTTTCTATTCTCATGATTCCATAAAGTTTCTCAGGCAAACAAAGCAAGGACTGTGTGCCAGGTACTAAAAGCAGGCCCAAAAATGTGCTATGGAATGAAAGTGCCCCCCCCAAGTTCATATGTTGAAGCCCCAAGTCCCAATGTGATAGTCTTTGGTGATAAGGCCTTTGGGAGGTAATTCGGTTTGGTTGAGGTCATGAGGGTGGAGCCCTCATGATGGGATTAGTGCGCTTACAAGAAGAGACACCAGAGAAGTAGCTTGCTCTTTTTATCTCTCCCTTCCACCTGAGGATGCACACAGAGGGTGGCCATCTGTAAGCCAGAAAGAAAGTCCTCACCAGACACCCACTACCCTGGCACCCTGATCTCAGACTTCTCAGACTCCAGGACTATGATAAAATAAATGCCTGTTGTTTGAGCTCCTGGGCCATAGTATTTCCTAATGGCAGCCTTCAATGTCTAAGTCAAGAAGGAGGATGGTAATGTGAACCAAATACAATTTAGGGAGTGTATGTGGTTCGTGGAGACTCAAACCTGCCCAGATGCCAGCATTTTTGTGCAGTACCAGTACTTTACTACATTACCGTGCCCTTTCCTGAGACTTTCCCTGTGGGCATGCCTGTCCAACACTGGAATCTGGCCTGCTGCTCAGCTCTCTGTGGCTGCATCATCTAAAGGCTGTGCCCTGTTGCCAGTGGCACTGCCCAGAGTTACCTCTACTACCGCAACATAGAGTATTTCTACTCTCTGAAGAAGGCCCTTAACTGTCCCTCTCCCTCACCCTGGAGCTGATCTGATAGCAAAGGTCCCTTTGATTTTCAGTAGTGACCTTTAGACACCTAATCATCCTGTTGGATGTCTTCAACACATTCCCCAAATGTTTTCCAAATAGGCTGCTGAGTGGAGTCAGATTTGGCCCATAATTTACCAGTTCATGAGATATAACCCTAATGTAGGAGGGAAAATTTTTAAACTACCCCATGATATTTACAATAGGATTTTAATGGGGTGCCTTATTTGAAACTGGCCACCGGCACATACATAGATTAAAGAGCTTTCTGGTGTGGTCATAAACCAAAGCCTTTCATATTAGTCAGCCTAGAGTGCCAGAACAAAATACCATAGTCTATGAGGCTTAAACATCAGATATTTATTCCTCACAGTTTTGGAGGCTAGGAAGTCTGAGATCAAGTTACTGGCAGATTTGATCCCTGGTGAGGGCTCTCTTCCTGTCTTGTGGACAGCTGCCCTCTCTGTGTGTACACATGACAGAGAGAGACAGAGAGAGCAGTAAAGCTCTCTGATGTTTATTCTTATAAGGGCACTAATCCTATCATCAGGGCCCCATCCTCATGACTTCATTTGACTCTAATTACTTGTGAAAGGCCCCATCTACACATACATCACATTGGGCCTTAGGGCTTCAACATATAAATTTGGGGCGAGGGGACACAGTTCAGTTCATAGCATCTCCTTTCCATTAGTAAATATGGAAAGACTATGGTAATCACCATGAAGAAAATATCTCCTGAAGCTGATTTCTGAAACTCTGGTATTCTCCTAGGAAGTAAAAAATGGTTCCTTAGTAGACAGGCCAGCTCAGATTGAAAATGAAGGAATAACCATCTTTCCACTGCTTCTGCTCTGTGTATCTGCCCCATAGGAAAGTCCTGGCTTTAAGTGTGGCTAAGGACATCCTGTGCAGATGTTCATCCATGCAAAGGGTAGCAGAGACTCATAGGGGAAGATTTTGCCCCTAAGTCAAATGGAAAGAAAAAGTTTTCATCCTACTGGGATGACAGATGGTCCTGCAAAGTGTAGTGCAGAAAAGTGTCATTGAGTGAAGAAGGCAAATCCTTCCTGCTGACATTTATAGGTTCCTTGGAAAACTACATGTGATCCTACAATTGAAAGCACCTGTCATATAGTAGGTACTTTAAAACGTTGGAGAGCTTGGGCAAAATCTGGCATTCTCAGAAACTCCTTCTAGCAGTGAAGGGTGTTGTAATAACACATTGTAGCCATTGCTTTTTGTTGAGCACCTACTATGTAACAGTTTGTGGCAAGGATTTTAAGTGCTCTTACACATCTTGTCTTCCTCTCCTACCTGGACACACGGGAGCAGTGCAGTCCACTTGTAATGAGGAGAGGTCATGTGACTATCCTTTTTCACTGGATTATGTGCAGAGGCCTTGTTTGTCCCATCCAGGCACTGGAGAGCCAGGGCGCCATTTTTTTGGGTTCTCCCTCCATTCAATGGCAAGTAAGGCAACTCTAAGAGAGCTGGGGGAGTCACAAGGAGGAAGCACCATGGGCCCTCAGGTCACTTTAGAGCCCCTGAAAAACCACATCAGAATTTATATGCACGGAAAATAAGCTTTCCTGGTGTTAAGCTATTCAAATTTCAGAGTTTGTTGCATGACCTTGCGGTTACTTCAAATAATACACAGCTAGTATTTTTGGTGTCAAGATTATTTAGATATTTCAATTGCAAAGGTAATAGTGCCTATATTCTCATTACAAAAACTTCTAAAAATATAGATAAATCACAATTCCTGTCTTTACAAAGTTCACCTACAGTTCAGTCCCCTCCTCAGAGGTCACCACTATTGTTCATAGTCATATCGTGTGCATTACTTTAAACCTTATTCTAATCTAGGGTTTTTTTAGATATAGATGCACTATGAAAACATACAGTGCTGTTAAATACCCACATGTATGATGTACATGTAGATCTATCACATGCTTTTGTCACTTAATAAGATGGGTGCAGGACCTTCCACCCTCACTTTTGTAACTGCTCCCTAGAACTGTAAAGTAGCTGTGTGTCACAGTTAACTAAACATTTCTTCTCCTGATGAACACATAAGCTGTTTTCCATTTGTTGCTATGATTTATAGAACTGAAATAATATCTCTGAACCTGAAATTCTTGGGCAAATATGCATGTTTTCTAATAAGAAAGATACATTAACATGGACATTGGCTGAAAGAGAAAATGGTATGAATAGTTGAAATTTTTACAAATATCGTCAGAATTTTATTCCAAAAACACTGTACCAATGTATTTTCTCAGAAATGTATGTGAATATCCTACACACTAACAAATAGCTTATTTTTTCAATCTTTTAAATTTTGGTGAAAATTATGAATACAATTTGGTGAAGAAATATTGTTTCACTGTTATTTTAATTTGCATCTCCACTGTCTCTGACTAGGTTAATTTCTCCCCCAGATGAAGCTGGATTCAGGCAGTGATGTCCTGAGTAAGACCATTCCTCTAGGCTTGATTTAAGCATCTGAAATGTCAGCGTACCTCTTTTTTTTTTAGAGATGGAAAGATTTTGTCAGAGTGACAGGAGCCAGGGAAGGAGAGCAGGAAGGACACATGAGTGAGTGATGGATATTGGGGGGATCCAGAGGACAGCTGTGGCCAGAGTCCAGTAGAGAGACGAGGTGCAAAGCCACAGCCACAGAGCCCGAGGCAGGCTGGCACTCAGAGCTCTGCCTCCAGTGTTCATCCCAGTGGGGGAATGACCAGAGGGAGGGAAGGGGCATGGAGGAGGGAGGACAGGACAAGGCCCATCAATTGGCTTGGGAAATTGGGGGCCCATCATTGGTCCTCAACTGGAAGCTGCACTGTGTTCTGAGTTGCCAGGCCTGTTGGGTAGATCCAGACATCCCAGCCCCCTTGGAGCCCCCAGCTCTGTTGGGAAGAGTGTAGCTGGCACCCTGCATCACTTTGGGTGAGTCCCCTGAAGTCCCTTGACCCCTCTAGTGTTCCAGTGTACCCTGGCCAGGGTTCCAGGCTGGGAGCTGTCTTGATGCCTGTGGGAGCCAGGGTTACATCCCCTGTATACCCTGGGCCCCCTCAACCTCCACTGCACAGGTGGGTGGGTTGGCAACCGATACCGACAGGTGAGACAGGCCTGGAAGAGCACTGGGCTGGGCAAGGCAGCTGTGTGGCTACTTGGAGGGGAAACTGGAGGAAGGAGGCCCAGGGTTAATCACCCCAGACTCTGCCGATGAGGGACTGGCTGTGGACATGCCAGCCTTTGGACGCCTTTGTCAAAGGAGGTAGCACCCTTCCTTTTCACACTGATGGGGAAGTGTTGGGCCCAGTGCAGAAAGCATCAATTCCCGTCCTATTGGGAGCATCCACAGCTCCAAGAGGGTGACTGGGACACGGGAGGAGATGTCCACGATGACACTCTCAGGGACAGTCCAGGGGAATTCTCATGTCAGATGAGCAGTTGTGGCATGTGTCTTCCGTGAAGGCAGTAGGCCCAGGCAGGGGGCAGGCTCCACACTTTGAATCGGCCAATGGGACCCTTTGGTATTTTGATCCATCCATTCCTTCCTTCATTCATTCATCCAGCAAACATTTATTTAACATTTATTGAGGGAAAACAACAAGTAAATCAGAGAAGGGACCAGATACTTAATTCTGTCTGATGCAGGGAGGATGGTGATGTGGAGACACACGTGAGAGTTTTAGGAGTTTTAGGAAGTCGTGGTCTGTGAAATGATGGTGAGAATCTTTAATGATCTAACTTTTGGGGATGCTGACTAGGTGGAAGCTGCTCCCATTATCTGAAGGTGAGGGGGAAGGAGGAAGAGTTGGTCATGATGGGATGAGTAAGAGTAGGGAGGATGAGGTCAGTGGGGACTGTGCAGATGGGGAGGTGCTCTGGCCCATCCGGGGGGAGGTGTCCACTGGGAGGTAGGAAAATATCCTACTGTCTGTTTGGATAGGTGCCATGGCTAGACCTGAGGTTTAGCTCCATAAACAGAGTTTGCTTTGGGCCACAGGTTTAGGTTAAGCAGAGTGCTGTGTAGATAGTGGCCTACATGCTGTAATAGACTGCGTTCTCCACAGAAATAGAAGAAAGAATATCAGGGAGCAGGGGAGCTGCTGGTGTAAGTCCTGGAGTCTGCAGGTGCAACAACCCGCAGATGAGTGATCTGGGAACAGCTGAAGATGGATATCCTAGCTCGGAAATTGAGAGAATTCACCTTCCTTCCACTTTTTGTTCTGTAGAGGCACCCAGTGGCTGTCACATTGGTGAGGGTGATCTTCTTTACTAAGTCTATGGACTGAAATGCCAACCTCCTTCAAAAACACCCTCACAGGCACATTCAGATACAATGTTTGCCCACCTATCTGAGCTCAGCCAAGTCATCACAGAAAATTAACCATCACCAGTCAAACCCGTCTCCACTTTGGCGCCCATACGCAGCTGCTTAAACCATACCTAAGGTTGAAATAAAGACAATAGCAAGGCCTTGATTCTGCCTAATTTGATGTAACTATTCTGCACACAAACAGAAAAATACTAATTGTTTCCCCAGAAGAGGAGATAAGTTCCTTCAATGAAGTTTTTCTTGTGCTGATATCCCATAACTTAAATAATATTACATAAAATCAACAATACTTAAATACTGGCATGAAGTCATCACATGTATGTTACATGATCAGGCAGTAAAAGAGGAAAGGAAATAAAGGTATTTGTCATATATATGTATATGTATAGATACACAAACAAATTTATTTGTGAAAAATAACAGGAAAAGGGCCTTTTGAAGTCATAGTTAACAGCATCAGGGCTGCAGTTCTCTAGAAGGCTGTATATGCTCTGAATCAGCATCCAATATATGGTGTGGTTTCTGTCAAAGCCAAGATTCAAGGTCCAGGAATTAAGGGGTGAAAGTGGGTGTGGCACCACTCACCTTACCCCTAGTGACCTACCAACAAAAGTTTTGCTTCCTGTTCTCAAACAACCTTATGCTCTGCTGGCCCGGAAGTCTTAGTTCCAGGTGGAGGAAAGCTTCCTCCAGCAGACACAACAATGATTCCACTCAACTGGAGTTAAGACTGCCACAGTCACTTTGGGCTCTTCATGCCTCTGACTCAACAGGGTAAGAGGCTGTTTTGGCTGGGGTGACTGATCTGGATTAGCAAGGGGAAATTGGACTGCTGCTCCACTGTGGAGGCAAAATTGATAAGTTAGACATTATTAAAATTAAAAACTTCTGCTCTGTGAAAGACACAGTAGAGAGAATGAAAAGACAAGCAATGGACTGGGAGAAAATAATTGCAAAATACATATGTGAGACAGGACTTGTATCCAAAATATACAAAGAACTCTTGTATCTCAACAGTAAGAAAACAAATGACCAGGTTAGAAATAGACAAAAGATCTGAAAAGACAGCTTGTCAAAGAAGATATAGAGATGGCAAAGGAGCACATGAAAAGATGTTGAACATTATTTGTCATTAGGTATTCATAAGTTTACACTACAATGAAATAAAACTACACCTATACAATGCCTAAAATGGAAAACACTGACAATAACAATTGCTGGTGAGGATGCTGAGCAATAGGAATTTCCGTTAATTGCTGGTAGTAATGCAAAATGGTGCGCCTATTTGAAACACAGTTTGGCAGTTTCTTACAATGCTAACTATGGCCTTACTATACGATGCAGCAGCCACACACCTAGATATTCACTCTCTGTAGTTGAAAATTTACCTCCATACAAAAACCTTCACACAAATATTTATAGCAGCTTTATTCATCCCAAAGTTGGAAGCAACCACAGTATCCCATGATATTCAATAGGTGAATGGATAAACAAAATGTGGTACATCCATATCACAGAATAAAAATACCATTCAGCAATTTTTTCAAAATGAGCTATCAAGCCATGAAAAAAGAGAAGAATTTTATACATATGTTGCTAAGTGAAAGAGGGTAGTTTGAAAAGTCTACATGCTATATGATTCCACCTATATGACATTTTAGAAAAGGCAAAACTATTACTATAATAAAAGAGCCATGGTGTTAGAGATTCAGGGAAAAGTGGTCGGAGTGAATAGACAGAGCACAAGAAGTTCATCAGGGCAGTGAATCTATTCTATGTGATACTGGAATGGTGGATGAATGCCATTCTACATTTTTCCAAAACCACAGAACTGTGCAACACAAAAAGTGAACCTTAACATAAACAATAGACTTTAGTTAATAATAACTTACCAATATTGGTTCATTAATTGTAACAAATTTACCACACTAACATAAGATGTTAATCATAAGGAAAACTATATAGGAGGAGGTAGGTATTGTGAATTCTCAGTATTTTCTGCTCAATTTTCTATAAATTAAAACTGTTCTAAAATTAAATCCTATTAATTAAAAATACTAAACATGCAACTAACATACAACTCAGATTTCACACTTGGGCATTTGTCCCAGAGAAATGAAAATTTGTCATCACACTGAAACCTGTACATAAATGTTCATAGCAGTTTTATTAATGATAGCCAAACACTGAAAACAGCCCAAATGACCATCAATGGGGTGTTATTAAACAAAACATGGTAGATAAATGCATAGAATACTATTATACTTAGTAATAAAAAGGAAGAAACTATTGATATATGCATCCCCTCAAGAGAATGCTGTCTTAGTCCACTCAGGCAGCTATAATGCAATAAATTCCTTTAGACTGGGTAATTTATAAATAATAGAAAATTATTTTCTCATGGTTCCAGAGGCTGGGAGGTCCAAGATCAAGGTGCTAGCAGATTTGATATCTGGTGAAGGCTCTCTGCTTCATAGATGGTGCTTCTTGTTGTGTTCTCACATGGCAAAAGGGGCAAACTGCTCCTTCTCACCTCTTTTATAAGATCACTAATCCCATTCCTGTGGGCTCCACCCTAATGACTCAACCACCTCCTAAAGGTCCTACCTTTTCATAGTATCACACTGTCAATTAAGTTTCAACATATGAATTTTGGGGGGAAAGATACACACCATAGTTTATGATAAGTGCAAAGAGGTTACATACAGTATGATTTCATTTATATATTATTCTTTTTTGTTTTTTAATTTCAGCTCATTATGAGGGTACAAAATTTCAGATTACATATGTTGCCCATGTACCGCCTATCCCCCCGAATCAGAGCTCCAAGCCTGTCCATTCTCCAGACAGTGCGCACAGCACTCATCATGTAGGTATACATTCATCCCCTCCTCCCCCTCCCCAAGTCAGCACCTTCAAGTGTGACCATTGCCCATACAGTGCTCAATGCACTCATCACGTAGGCCTCCACCAATCCTGTCCCCCCAATCCCCACCTGAGTCTGATAGCCAAATGGTATCATTTCCAAATGTGCATTTAGGTGATGATCAGGGAAACTAATTTTCTGGTGAGTACATTTGATGCTTGTTTTTCCATTCTTGAGATACTTCACTTAATATAATGGGTTCCAACTCTCTTCAGGTGAACCATAGAGATGTCATATCTCCGTTATTTCTTATAGCTGAGTAATACTCCATGGTATACATATACCAAAATTTCCTAATCCATTTATGAATTGATGGGCATTTGGATTTTTTCCACATCTTTGTGATTGTGAATTGTGCTGCTATAAACATTCGGGTACAGGTGTCTTTGTCATAGAATAACCTTTGTTCCTTTTGGTAGATGCCCAATAATGCGATTACTGGATCGAATGGTAGGTGTATTTGAATCTGTTTAAGGTATCTCCATAATGTTTTCCACAGGGGTTGCACTAGTTTGCAGTCCCACCAGCAGTGTTTGAGTGTTTCTGTCTCTCTGCATCCATGCCAACATATGTTGTTTTGGGACTTTTTGGTAATGGCCATTGTCACTGGGGTTAAGTGATATCTCATTGTGGTTTTGATTTGCATTTCTCTGATGATTAGGGATGTTGAGCATTTTTTCATATATTTGTTAGCCATTCTTATATCTTCTTTCGAAAATTTCTATTCATGTCGTTTGCCCACTTTTTGATAGGGTTGTTTGGTTTTTTCTTGCTCATTTTCCTGAATTTAAATAGATTCTTGTTATCAGTCCTTTATCTGATGTGCAGTATGCGAAAATTTTTTTCCCATTCTGTAGGTGGTCTCTTTATTCTTGTGGCTGTTTATTTGGCTATGCAGAAGCTTTTTAATTTAATCATGTCCCATTCATTTATTTTTGTTGTTGCTGTGGTTGTCTTAGGGGTCTTCTCCATAAATTCTTTGCCTAGACCAATGTCTGTAAGAGTCTTTCCTACATTTTCTTCTAGAATTCTAATCGTTTCATACCTAAAGTTTAAGTCTGTTATCCAACGCGTTTTGATTTTGTGAGAGGTGAAAGCTGTGTGTCCTGTTTCAGTCTTCTACATGTGGCTATCCAATTTATGCAGCACCATTTATAGAATAAGGATTCTTGTCCCCAGAGTACTTTTTTGTCTGCTTTGTCAAAGATTAGGTGTCCATATAGGATGGTTTTATATTAGGATTTACTGGTCTGTTCCACTGGTCTGTGTCCCTGCACTTGTGCCAATACCAGGCAGTTTTAAAAACCACAGCGTTGTAGTACAGCTTGACGTCTGGCAAATTAATACCTCCCATTTTGTTTTTATTACTTAAAATTGCTTATGCTATACGGGGTCTTCTCTGATTCCATACAAAGTGTATAATTATTTTCTCTACATCTGTGAAAAATGATGTTGGTAATTTAATAGGGACTGCATTGAATCTGTAGATCACTTTGGGTAGTATAGACATTTTAACAATGTTGATTCTTCCGATCCATGAGCACGGTATGGTTTTCCACCTATTTACAAGTTCTGCTATTTCCTTCCTCAGTGTTTCATAGTTTTCCCTATAGAGGTCCTTTACTTCTTTAGTTAAATATATTCCTACATATTTTATTTTCTTTGTTGCTACTTTGAAGGGTACTGAGTCTTTAATTTTGTTCTCGATTGACTGTTATTGGCATGTATGAATGTCTCTGATGTGTGCATATTGATTTTGTAACCTGAGACTTTGTTGTATTCCTTAATCAATTTCAGGAGTCTCTTGGTTGAATCCCTGGGGTTTTCCAGATATAACATCATATCGTCAGC
The DNA here is from genome assembly GCA_028534055.1 of Eulemur mongoz. Classification (NCBI taxonomy): domain Eukaryota; kingdom Metazoa; phylum Chordata; class Mammalia; order Primates; family Lemuridae; genus Eulemur; species Eulemur mongoz. Next base: position 10,803,553 of record JAPYYL010000031.1, on the reverse strand, counting down.
AAAGAGTGAGAGTTCGATCTTTTCTTTCCCTACTTGGACTCCCTTGATTCTGCTCTCTTGCCTGATAGCTCTCGCAAGGACTTCCAATACTATGTTGAAAAGTAATGGGAACAGTGGACAGCCTTGTCTGTTTCCAGTTTTAAGTGGGAATGCTTTCAATTTTTCCCCATTCAGTATGATGTTGGCTGTGGGTTTGTAATATATGGGTTGTATTATTTTTAGGTAGGCTCCATCTATGCCTATTTTGTTAAGTGTTCTTATCTTAAAAGGGTATTGAATTTTGTCAAATTCTTTTTGCATCCATTGAGAGGATTATATGGTTTTTGTTTTTGCTTCTACTTATGTGGTGAATTACATTTATAGATTTACGTATTTTGAACCACCCCTGCATCTCTGGGAGGAAGTGCATTTGGTCATGATGGATTATTTTTTTCATAAGCCCTTCGATTCGATTTGCTAGGATTTTATTGAGAATTTTGCGTCTATATTCATAAGAGAAATTGTTCTGTCATTCTCTATTTTTGTTGCACCCTTTCCTAGTTTTGGTATCAATGTTATGTTGGCTTGGTAAAACGTGTTGGGGAAAATTCCATCCTTGTCGATATTGGAGAATAGTTTATGCAGGATGGGCACCAGTTCTTCTTTGTATGTGTTTTAAAATTCGATTGTGAACCCATCTGGACCAGGGCTTTTCTGTTTGGGAATGATTTTTTATTGCTGTTTCAATTTCAATTCTTGATATTGCTCTATTCAGGAATTCTATTGCTTCCTGGTTGAGCCTGGGAAGGCTAGGTGTTTCTAAAAATTTGTCCATTTCCTCCACATTTTTCACTTTTTATGCATAGAGATTCTTGTAGAATTCATAGATGATATCGCGTGTCTCTGTGACATTGGTTATGATTTCTCCTTTCATGTTCCTAATGGAAGCTATTAGAGATTTTTCTTTTCTGCTCTTGGTTAGTCTAGCCAGAAGTGTGTCTATATTGTTTATCTTTCCAAAGAACCAACTTTTTATTTTATTAAAATCCCTTATGATTTTTGTGTTGTCCTTTTCATTTAATTCTGATTTGATCTTATTAATTCCTCGCCTTCTGCTGGGTTTGGTGTCAGTCTGTTCTTCTTTCTACAGCTCTTTGAGTCCATTTATTAGATTGTCTATTTGTAAGTTTTCTGTGTTTTAGATATAGGCATTTATGGAAATGAATATTCCCCTCAGGACTGCTTTAGCTGTGTCCCATAGACTTTGATAATTTGTGTCTCCTTTGTCATTTAATTCAAAGAATCTTTTGATTTTTGTCTTCATTTCTTCCTTTAGAGAATAATCGTTCAGGAGAATGTTGTTTAGCTTCTATCACCTTCAGTAGAAATGAGAGTTTCTGTTAGGGTTCATTATTACTTTTATTCCACTGTGATCTCAGAATATGCATGGTATAATTTCTATTTTTTTAAATTTTTTGAGACATACTTTATGACCGAGGATATGGTCAATCTTACAAAATGTCCCATGAGCTGATGAGAAGAATATATATTCTGTGGAATTTGTGTAGAATGTCCTGTAGATGTCAATCAGGCCCATTTGTTCTATCATTCTATTTAAGTCCATTATTTCTTTGTTTATTTTCTGTTTGGAGGATCTATCCTGTACTGTCAGTGAGTTGCTAACATCTCCAGCTATTACGGTATTGTTATCTATCATTTGGTTTGGATCAAGTAGGGTTTGCTTTATGAATCTGGGTGCACCTAAGTTGGGTGCATATATATTAAATATAGTCATGTCTTCTTGTTGAATTGTGCCTTTCACCAATGTATAGTAACCATCTGTCTTTTGTTACTTTCGTTGGTTTAAAAACTAAGTTATTGGAAATTACGACTGCCACACAAGCTTTCTTTTGGCTACCATTTGCTTGAAATATCGATTTCCATCCTTTTATTTTCAGTCTAAATGAATCTTTGCAGGTTAGGTGAGTTTCTTGAATCAGCAGATACTTGGTTTCTGTTTGTTTATCCATTGGGCCAGTCTATGTCTCTTGAGTGGGGAATTATAGCCATTCACATTTATTGAGAGAACTGATAAGTTGGACAGATTTCTGTTCAGCTTGTTGGGTAGAACTTCATTGCTATGTTTTCTCTCTTGAGCCATTGCAGTAGCTGGAATTTGGTCTTTAGCTCTTGAGTAGCTTCACATTTGTGGGTCTTTCTTGTGCTGGTACATGTGTAACTCTCTTTTGAGTACTTCTTGGGGGGCTAGTCTTGTCTTGGTGAATTCCCTCAGTCCTTGTTTATCTGAGAATGTCTTAATTTATGCTTCATATAGAAAACTTAGCTTAGGTGGGTACAAGATTCTAGACTGAGCACTATTCTGTTTAGGAAGAGTGAGAATGTGGCCCCAACCTCTTCTTGCTTGTAAGGTTTCAGTTGAGAAATCTGGAGTAATTCTAATAGGCTTTCCTTCATATGCTACTTGTTTCTTTCTCCTTACAGCTCGAAGAAGGGTCCCTTTAGTGCATATTTTGGTCAGTCTGATGACTACATGACTTGTTGTTTTCCTACTTGCTATGAAACTCCCAGGGGTTCTTTGAGCTTCTTGAACATGTATATCTAGAGTTTTAGCAAGACCTGGAAATTTTTCCTCAATTATGTCTTCAAATAGCTATCTAACCCTTGTTTATTATCTTCTTCACCCTCAGGAATGCTAGTAACTCTCACGTTAGGCTTCTTCACATAATCCCACATTTCTTGTAGACTCTGTTCATTTCTCTAAGAGAAATATATATAATTCTTTACATAACAAAATTATGAAAATAGAGGATAGATTAGTGGCTGCCAAGAGTTAAGGGAAAGAGAGTGGGTATGAAAGGGAAGTGGATAGCTCTATAAAAGGGTAACACGAGGGAACTCTGTGGTGATGGAAATGTTTAGTGTCTTGAGGGTATCAATGTCACTATCCCAGTTGTGATATTGTACTATGGTATTGAAGGTGTTACTATTAGGAGAAGCAGGCTAAAAAGTATCCAATATCTCCATGTTATTCCTCTCAAGTGAATCAACAATTATTTCAAAGATATTAATATTTAACAATTGCCTGCAATTAATGACTGCTTTAGAGGCTGACCACTCCCACTGCCCCTGTCCCATCATTGTTAGGCAACTACTCAACCTCAAGTTTTCTTAACAAGAAAGTGCATAAGCAGGGTTATATTCATGGCGTCCAAACACCATCATTTTAGTGATTGGAGAGTTGTCAATGACTTTTCATAAGATGAGATGATTGGTCCTTCTTAGAACCTTTAGTTGCTTACACCATAGACTGTATAGCAGTCAGAGTTCTCCAGGAAACATAATCAATAGGATGTGTTATGTGTGTATGAGTCTGTGAGTGTGTGTAGTCTCTCTCTATTTCTTCCTCTCTCTCTGTGTGTACGAATATATGGAAACATACATACATATATATACATATGTACACATTCTCTATTGCTCTCCAAGAGACAGAGAGACAGAGAGAGAGAGAGAGAGAAAGATCTAATTTAAAGAACTGGCTAACAAAATGGAGGGTACTATGAAGTCGATAATTTCAGGGCAGCAAGCAGACTGAAAATTCCAGCAAGAGTCGATATTGCAGTTTTGAATCTGAAGGAAGTCTGGAGCAGAATGCCTTCCTCTTTAAGGGATTTTGGTCTTTACTCTTAAGGCCTTCAACTGATTGGATGAGACCCACCCACATTATAGATGGCAATCTGCTTTACTCACAATGTACTGATCTGAATATTAATCACATTTACAAAATATCTTCACAGCAACATCTCGACAAGTGTTTGACCACACATCTGGGTCACATAGCCTAGCCAAGGTAACAAACACCGCTATGAGATGGGTGGGTGCCCTGAAGGAAATTACTTTGTGTACATTTTTGGGAGGAGGTATTCGTGCCCCACACACAGCACACAACTCTTTTTCTCCTTTCTGGTCCCCTTATACACACACACTCACACACACACACACACACTTTTTTTGGCTTGTCAGTGTGAAAGTGTTAAGGAGGAAATTTGGTCCAGGGCTCAGCCCTGCATGTCTGGCTCTCTGTGGACCAGCTTGTCTGACCCCAATTCCACAGGACCCACCCCCTCCCTTCCCACACCCACTCCTTTTTCCTCCTTCCTCCCTGCCCACCATCACAGAAAATTCAGGGGCACATGCACCATTTCACTGGTGGTTGATTTTATTTTCATCACTATCATATAAGCCGTTGGTGAAAAATTCTTCATTGACATGATTGGCCCCTGCACGCAGACCTCCAGAGACTTCGCAGATAGCTCTGAGGTTGCTTTCCTCACTCCAAAGTTATTGGCTGCTGAGGGTGACACTTGAGGTGGTGGAGCTCTCCCCCCTCTCTGGGGCCTGCTCTCGCTTTATGACTGACTTCCTCCTCATCCAGCTGGTGACAAGGATCAAACGGTGTTGGCCCTGTCTCCTCTTTGGGTTGAATTGAAAGGGTGGTCACCTTCAGAGAAGCTTTTCTCCTCAAAGTGCCTCGAACGGGTCCTTTTGCCTTAGTGGTTACATTGGGCACCTGTAAGGACAACAAGGAGATCACAGAAAGGCACAGGTTTGGGGGAAGTGGTTGGAGGTGGGGTGGGAGCATGGGAAGGGGTGCACATCGAGGGGGATTTGTATTGGGTGAGGGCAGGGGGAGAGTGGGGGGCAGGACTTGAGGGTTAGGAGGGGAGGAGCTTGGGTGGGTCACTCACCTTGAAGCTGCCCGTGGACCTGGGTTAACAAGGGGCCTTCGCCGTCTTCCTCACTTTGACATTGTCAGGGGGTTGTTCAATGACGGTACCAGAGGCTTGTGATTTCCCGGTCATCTTCACCATGTCAGTGGTTCCCAGCTGTCTACCCAGGCTGCCTGACCTTCCTGTATATGCCCTCCCCAGGATAGGGTGTGGCCATGCCCCTAAACTTTGTTTGGTCACCAAGACACCCCCACCCACTGGGAGTCCAAGGGACCATAAACATCACAAAGAACCAAACTGACATCATGGGCTTGTAGTGAGGGTGGGGAAAGATGCTGAGGAGGCCAAGGCGCAGCTTTGACATCACAAAGCACCATCCTGACACAATCCCATCACCCGGCCCTGGGGGGGTGTCAGGATGCAACTTAGATGTCTCTCAATGCACCATCCTGACACTCCAGGAGAGAGGATGCTGGGGGGGCCTAGATGCTCTGGTTGAGAAAAGGGAGCATTTTTTTAACACCCATAAGGAGCCTTCCAAACTGACCTTCCACCCTTTTCATTTCTCCATCTTGGATTCTGGTGGATCACACAGCAGGGAGACTGTGTCTCTTCCAAGCCTTTCCCCACAGCCACCACATTGACTAGTTCATTTTGTTCTTTCTACTCTTCACTATAACCTAGATCCATGTGTCTTACCTAAAATCCCTCCATGATAATGTGGCCATATTAAGTCTCTGTAAAAATGTGAATCATTCCACTTCTCGCTTACAGATTTTTCTTATGCCCCTTGAAGGCTATCTACTGCTTGGCTACCGCCAGGGAACTTTTCCATCCACCTCCTTTTCCCATTGTTTACAGAGGTCCCCCTTGTTTTCTGTTTTCCAGTCTGAAATCACTGCCTTTGGGTGGTCAAGAATTCAGTGAATAAACTCTATGTCTTGGGTATCCTACTCTTAGTTCAGTTCTGAGCATTGTGTTCATCTCTGTAGGTGTATAGTAAACAAGCCTGGCTTTTATCAGCACAGGGCAGATAAGGCAAATGTTCATGTGCCAGAAGTTGTGATGGATGTTTTCAGTTAAAAAAGTACAACCTAAGACTGATGAGTTCATGGCAAGGAGAGGGGAATTGTTTAACATTGTACTTGAGGTTCTTGCAAGAGAATGTGAAACAGTACTCCCATATTAAAACACAGTTTGCAGTTTCTTAAAGTTTTTTATTTCAAAATATTAAGGGAGTACAAATATTTGAAGTTACGTGGGTTGCTTTTGAAATTTTTGAGTCTCCCCTCCTTACCCCTCCCCCCTCGACTTGATTTCCACTGAGTTTTACTTCCCTCTGTGCACATGTGTTCTCATCAGTTAGTTCCAATTTAATAGTAAGTACATGTGCTGTTTGTTTTTCCATTCTTGAAATACTTCACTTAGGAGAATGGTCTCCAGTTCCATCCAGATTTTTGCAGAAGACATTAATTCATCTTTCTTATGGCTGAGTTGTACTCCATGGTATACACATATCACATTTTATTAATACACTCTTGAGTCAATGGGATGGGCACTTGGATTGATTCCACATCTTTGCAATTGTGAATTGTGCTGCAATAAGCATTTAATACCATCTGCCTTCTTTTCCTTTGGGTAGATATCCAGTAGTGGGATTGCTGGATCGATAGGTAGATCTACTTTTAGATCTTTGAAGAATCTCCTTACTGTTTTCCATAAGGGTTTTACTAATTTGCAGTCCGACCAACACTGTATATTTCTTTCTTTCTGCATGTTTTCCTTTTGGTCTTGTTAATAAAAGCCACTCCAACTAGGGCAAGATAATATCTCATTGTGGTTTTAGTTTGCATTTCCCTGGTGATTAATGATGTCGAGCATTTTTTTCATGTGTTTATCGACCATTTCTCTATCTTCTTTTGAAAAGCTTCTGTTCATGTATTTTCCCTACTTCTTAATAAGGACATTTGCATTGTTCTCGCTAATATGCTTGAGTTACTTGTAAATTCTGATATTAGTCCTTTATTGTAAACATAGTTTGCTGATATTTTCTTCCATTCTGTGAGCTATTTTCTCTCTTGATTATTTTAAGAGCTGTGCAGAAGCTTTTTAGTTTAATTAAATCCTACTTATTTATTTTTCTTGTTGCCATGATTGCCACTGGGGTCTTAGTCATAAATTCTTTGCCTAGGCCAATATTTAGAAGAGTTCTCCCTACATTTTCCTCTAGAATACTTATGGTTTCATGCCTTAGATGTAAGTCTTTTATCCATCTTGAATTAATTTTGGTGAGTAGTCAGAGGTAGGGCTCCTGTTTTATTCTTCTGCATGTGGCTGTCCAATTTTTCCAACCAACTGATCTTCTACAAAACAGACAACAATGTACATCTGGGAAAGAAGTTTCTTAAAATGTTAATCACGCCCCTACTATACGATGCAACCATCCCACTTCTATGTATTTGTATAACATTTAAAATTCAAACTAATCTTTAATGGCAGACAGATTAGTGTTTGCTTGGAAATGGGGGTTCAGAGAGTAGCAGGAGGGAGGAATTACAAAGGGCTAGAAATAACCTTTTCAGGGTGATGGGTATGTTCACTCTCTTGATTGTGGTGTTGCATTTGCTAGTGCATAGATATGCAAAAATTTTCAAATTATACACTTTGATAAGTTTATTATATGCCAACCATTCCTTGATAAAACTATTTTTAGAAATTATATTCCATAAAAGTTGATAGCATCAAAATGGAGTCACTAAACATTAAGAAAACCCTGACAAATAGAGCTAGGAAGGGCCACAAAGAGAGGGTTCTCATGCTTGTGTGCCTGATAACAAAACCATCATAAAAGACTCTGCAAAAACCACAATCTTGATGCACAGAGGCCATCACAACCTTAAACAAATAAATATTTCTGCAGAGACATCTGCCTGGTAACTGCCTGTCCAACTTCAGACTGGCATCACCCTTGTTATTGGTCTTTGATGTTGGTCCATGGATTAATATTGCTATATTAGAGACAGAAATGATCTCAGGAGTTTTGCAGGGCCTTTCCCTGAAGGAATATGGGAACATGTTAGTTCACATATCAAAAGCTGCCTCACCTCAGGAGGGTATCCCATAGGTCAGTATCAGCTGCTTTCCAAGGTGATGCTACAGTCTCAAACTCGTGCTTTTTGCCTTCTTTGAATGACAAAGCATGTTTACATGGAGCCACGTGATGAGAGCCGATCAAAGAGTGCCAACCCAACAGACAGACACCTGTGCCTAAAAGCAGTTAGCCCAAGGGACAGCTCTTGCTTGACTCTTGATTACCTGTCTCAATCCACAATAACTAGATAAAGAAATATGCAGCCACTGTATCTCTGTTTAACTTTTCTGCTAAAGTGATAGTTTTATCTTAGAACTTAGAAGTTTGTCTTAGAAAGATTTTGTAACCATTTGAGCATGGAGAGAAAATTAATTAAGGGATCCCTAGAAATATTTTGGGAGACTTAAACTAAAACTAACTACCTGTTATCATGTAAATCTGTTACTCCTGGCCACCAATCCCTGTACCCATAAATACTGACATGAAACTTCACTCGTGGCCTCACAATTTATGGGAATATTGTGGGGATTCCCAAGCCCCCTGTTTTTATAAATCTATTCTATATAAAACGGTACCATCGTCTCTGTGTAGTCTTTTATTTCTATTTTCTATTAGTTCCTTACCCTTTGCAATGACCCCTACCTGAGGGACCCGATTCTTTGCTGGAGCTTAGCCAACTCCCCACACTAGTAGCCAAGGAAGATTACCTCAAACCAATTACGTAATCCTCCTCATTTTTTTCTTTTTAAAAGCTTTGTCTTCCTTTACCTCCCTGAATATGCACATAGTTTACTATGGCACATGTATTCTATTGCAATGATCTATTCCCAAATTAACACCATTTTCTTTCAGAGACCCTATTTGTTTGTTATTTAGGTTGACAATTCCCCACTTAAAAAAACAAATTTTGAAAGGATAAACGTAAAAGGTTTGGAAGGACATTATCACTGGAATTATATAGAAACACTAGATTATGATGATGATAAAAATCAAAACTGGCTATTATTCAGTTTTATTATTGTTTTAAAGTTCTCTGTAGGGATTCAACTTCCACATATGGGAAGGTGAAGTACATATGCTTTCCCCTATTACTCCTGCTATGTACAACTAAACACTCAGAGCATCATATATAAAATAAGAATAAGAAGACTCTAAATGGTAGAGAGATGAGGCAGACAGGCTAGCAAGCTTGGAACCCAAGGAACAACAAGGTGGTAAGTTCCCAGGTTTTCCTTAAGCCTCTTATAGCCCAGAAATGCAGCAAAATAAGGCGGCACTTTGAAAGGTCAACAGGTACAGGGTCAGGTGTCAGCCTTAGCAAAAGCCTGCTCTCTCTAATAACACACATACACACACACACACACACACACACAAAAGCAGGAAAAGGGTAACACAGAAAATTTTTAGACAATAGTTGCTCTATTCCCACTAAATGCCATCACCATGAAAGAAAAAAGCCTGTGGCCCCACCCACACCCATACAAACAAAAGTCAAGTAGGGAGCCTGGGTTGCCACCCTTACCAGGCTATATTAAGAGCTCCAATTACACCTTCACCACCACTAGAGTATTGTCAAAGGAGACTGAGTAGGGAGGTGGAAGTTTCATCCCCACCAAGTAGTAATGAAGCGTTGCCCACCCAACCCCACATTGTACAGCTGATGAGGAACCTACACTTCCAAACAAAGTTAATGAGGCACCCTTTCATCTCCCAACTAGGATGTCATGAGAGGCTTCTCAAAGAGTGAGGACTTTCACAACTGTCCAGCAATAATGAGAGCATCCTCACACTCCATGGTCAGTGGAGGATACATGGAAAACAGTAATGAAGGACACTCACCCCTCCCAGACAAGGAGGTGTCAGTAGGGTCAGGGTGGAGTTGAAGTTCTGGAAAAGTACCTCACGCTAACAGATTGTGCCACTGGAGCTCCAAGGTGGAAGTTCTGGCTCTCTTCTAGGCCTCTACCTGATGTTCCATTCCCACATGGCAGTAATGTGATAGAGCCCTGCTTCTCTTGCTAGAGCAATGTCAGAGAAAGCCAGTGAAAACATAAGGTTTAAATAAGATCCAGAGTAATATTATAAAGCAAGTGAAATGTCAATGTCTCAACCATAAATCATTCACATAACAAGAACCAGGAAGATCTCAAACTGAATAAAATTTTATACTCAATACATGTCAACACCAAGACAACAGACATGTGAGAATTATCTGACAAAGATTTTAAACCTTCGTTATAAAAATGCTTAATCCTATATCAGAAACACATTTGAAATAAGTGTAAATAATAGAAAATCTCTGCAAGAAATAGAAAGTCTCAGCAAGGAAGTAGCAGATACAAAGAAAAATCAAATGAAGTTTTTAGAACTGAAAAAGGCAATAACTGAAATTAAAAATTCAATGGATTGGCGTAAAAGAAGAATGGAGATAACAGAGGAAAGAATCAGTAAACTGAAAAACAGAACAATAGAAATTTCCTAGTTTGAACAACAGAGACAAAATACACTGAGATAAAAATGTACAGAGATTCTGGGACCTATGGTACTATAACAAAACATCTAATATTCATGTTGCTGGAGTCCTGGAAAGGGAGCAGAAAGAGAATGCGGCTGAAAAAGTACTCAGAAAAATAATGGCTGAATACTTTCCAAATTTAACAACCGTCATAAACCTACAATTTAAAGGTGGCTGACTATAGACATCAGTTGCCAGATTGTCCCATAGGGAAATAAAGTTTCAGATAAAGGAAAGGGGTGAATGGACAAAGTTCGGATGTAGATTGGATGTAAAGGTGCCAGAGCCTGCCAGAGACTTCACAGAAAGAAATTGTGAAGCAGAACAGGAAGGAAAAGAAAAAAGATATCAGCAAAGATCAACCCCAGAGAAGCTGAGAGCCCAGTGAAAGGGTAGGTGAGGGTTCCATTCTTCCTTCCCACACACCTCCAGAAATCGGCGGGTTCCCAATTTGCTTGGAAGGTTTTCCACCTTCATGAACCCAAGCGCTCTTTTGACCAGCGAACTAGAACCTTCTTCACAATAAAGTATCAGGCTTCCAGCCCCTTCTGGTTCCCCATACCCCGACCTCATGAACACAGTCTGGGGCGAGGGCAAAAACCTATCTAATGTGTACAATGAACCCGATTTGTGTGATGGGCACCCTTGTAGCCATGACTCAAGCATTACAAAAGCAATCTATGTAACCAAAAACATTTGTACCCCCCAAATATTTTGAAATAAAAAAATAAACCTACAAATTCAAGAAGCTGAATCAATCCAAAGGGCAAAAATCTGAAGAAATCCAAGTCAAGATACATCATAGACAAACTTCTGAAAATTAAAGACAAAGACAAAATCTTGAAAGCATCAAGAGAGAAATGATGAGGGAAAACAATACAAATGACAGAGGATTTTTTTCAACAGAGACCATGGAGGCCAGAGGGAAGGGGCAAGACATCTTTCAAGTGTAGAGAGAAGAGAACATTCAACACCGAACCCTAAATATAGGAAAAATATCTTTAAGAACTGAAGGTGAAATCAAGACCCTCTCAGACTAAAGAAAACTGATAGGATTTGTCAGCAGGAGATATAACCTAAAAGAATAGCTAGAGGAAGTTCCCTAACTAGAAAGAAAATGATAAAAGGGGGTAATGGGGAATTGGAACATTGGGAAGGAGGAAAGACTATGATAAGCAAAAATGTCTATAAATAAGATAGACTTTCTTTTGCCTCTTGAATATTCTGATTTATATTTGACAGTTAATGCAAAAATTGTAACACTGTCTGATGTGGTTGTAAATGTATGTATAAGAAATATTTAGGACAATAACATCATAAATAGGAAAAGGGACATGAAGGAATGTGAGGTTTCTACACTTCACTTGAACTAGTGAAATGTTAACAGTAGAGGCTGATAAATTAGGTATATATAATAAACTACCACTAAAAAATATATGCAGTTGTAAGTTCACACTCCCATTCTTACAATAAGGTAATACTTGGCAAACTGAAAATCAATAATTTTTCTTTTACCCATCAGAGAACTGAGGTTGCAGGGCAAGCCACTAACCCAAAATATGCAAAGATGGGTGCATACAAAAAGTCCCAGATGAGATCTGCTGACCTGGAGCAGAAGCTGCTGGAGTCATAAATGGTAAGAGCATGAAATGATGATTTTGATGAATTTCTGAAATCTGAGTGTGGGGTAGTGTGAGTGATAAACTACATGGGGCTACAGTCTTAAAGGGCAAACATTCTGGGTTTTACCACCAGGAACCCCACCATATTCTCACAGTGAAGATCTGAGAAAGCTGGCCTTGTGGATCAAGATGGCACCCTCCTTGCTACAGGATCCTCTGGAGACTAACTGCCAGCCTGAAGTCTTTCCAACCAGCAGCTTAAAATACCATTTTGATGGTAAAAGGTCTGTATTAAGACACTTCCACAACACACCTCCCCAGACTGGTGACTTTTTACGTGCTGGATCGGGAGGCCCCCTGCCCACTCGGAATGAGTTCAATGTCATACCATGATGCCTGTCTTCTCCACATTTACAGTACCCCTAACCTCAGCAAGGAAAAAGACACTTGCTGTGCACCTTTCACAAAGTTTACTCAAAATGGATCCTAGACCTAAAGGTAAAGCACAAAGCTATAAAGCTTCTGAAAGTTAACATGGAAGACAATCACGTTGAACTTGGATTTGACAACGACTTCTTAGATACAACACCAAAGGCATGACTCATGAAAGAAAAAATTGATAAGTTTGACATTACTAAAATTAAATGTTCAACTCTGTGAAAGACACTGTTAGGGGGAATCCTCCCCAGACTGGTGGTATTTCTGGTGCCGGTAGCAGAAGTCCTCCCACTGGTATCTCTGGAGGTCCCCTGCCCACTTGCACTGAGTTCAATGTCATCCCATAATACTTACCAGAGAGATACCCTCCATTGCTCCATCAAGTACTCCAAATCCTATTAACAGGGGTGTGCAGAGAGGAATTTCTTCAAAAGAGCTGCATCTGTGGTACACCTTTAAATGACCCAAACAAAGAGAGTGGCCAAAGCCCCCAAGCCACTCCCTCCATCAAGAGCTCTCATCCAGGTGAGGAGGGAGGCAGTACTCTGCTTCCATCACATGTGGACAAGCTGGTCTTGCCTCTAAGCTACTAAAGACCTCCTGGGCCTGGTTAGGTTGTCAGTCCAACAGGGAGTCATCCCTAGTCAGGACTCATAAATCAAGTAATACTTGTTGGAGTGCCAGGGCTTAGTGGCCAGCAGGACATGCTGTGGGAGGTGGAATGAGCACCTCATTGGTCCAGGTAGCCTTATCTCAAGCTGCCTCTAGCCACCAGGTCCAGCTCTTTGAAAATGAAGGCCCATGAAGGTAGCAAGGCCGTCTGTGTCAGAGACAGGGAGCAGAAGGAGCTGCCATTTCCTCTCTTTCTCCCCAGCTCATATCATCTCCATCCCTTCTGGCACTGAATGATATCCCCAGACTCTTTCAATCCTTCGCCCTCCAGCATTTCCAAAGCGCTACTTGACCCACAGTGCTAGGTTCATTCAACTATTCAGTATAGTTTTGTGTGTTTTGAAATGTTTTATAGCAAAAATTGAAAAAATAGACCTTTAATTCCTCCTCAATCGATTTTTATGTAGCTTCAGAAGAATTTCTGTTGCATTGGGATTTCTACATGGAGATCCAGTTGTCTCACTATCATTTACTAAAACTACTGTGATTCCCCACTGTTGTACATTTGCACCTTTTTCTAAATCAACAGTCTATCTATAAGCCTCTGTTTCAAGAGTACTCTATATCCATTGATCTGATTGTCAACCATGGCACACATACCACAAACTTAATTACGCTAGCATTTTAATAATTCTTACTCATCTGGTAGAGTAACTAGTTTTATCTTCCTCTATTCCTTCAAGACATCTTGGCTATGCTTGGCCTGTTGCATGCCAATTTAAATATTATGCTCATTGGGTCACATTTCACACAGATATACACATAAACAGACATATTCACCCAGAAAGACTTTGGGACTTTTTATTTAGATTGCAGTAAATCTGTAGATTAATTAAGGAGAATTAACATTTTATACAACTGAATCTTCATATCCATGATCATATTATACTTTAAGTTAGGTGTTTATTGTTTATATAAACAGTGCTTTTACATTTTTCCATACAGTTCATAAATGTTCTTTGGCGAGATTTACTCTTCAATATTTAATATTTTGGTAAGATAGATTACAACCCAATTTTGCTGACTTTTATTTTCATTTTATACTATTTGTTGCTGCATAAACAAGGTTTACTTTTTGTATATTGATGGTATAACAAGCAACCTTGACATTCACTTTTATTCATTGAATAGTTTAACTTTACAGTTCTTTTGGATTTTCTTCACACACAGTCTAAACATCTGTTAATCACGGACACTTTATTTCTTATATTATGATTGCTATCTCCTTTATTTCTTCTGTTTCTCATTACTGCACTGGACAGTATCTGTATCAAAATATTGAATAGAAATGGTAATGGGAGGAATCCTTGTCTAATCCTCAGTTTCAAAGCAAAAGCTTTCAAATTTCCTCATATCTGTACCATGTTTGCTATAGGTTTTTCACACATATCCTTTATCTAGTTGACTAACTTTTCTTTTTTACCATTTTACCAAGCTTTTTATTTTAGAATACTGTTGGATTCACAGAAAAATTGCAAACATAGTACAGAGCGTTCCCACATGGCCCACACTCGCTTTCACCTATTAATTAACATCTTTGCATGGTACACTGTTTACAACTAATGAGCCAATAGTGATACAATGTTAGTAACAAAAGTTCACACTTTCTTTAGATTTCCTTAGTTGTTACTTAATGTCTTTTTTCTGTTCCAGGATCCTATCCAAGATTCTACAGGATATTTAGCCATTATACCTTCTTAGACTCCTCCTGGCTATGAGAGTTTCTCAGGCATTTCTTCTTTTTGATGACCTTGACAGTTTTTAGGAGTACTAGTCAGGTATATTGTAGGATGCCCCTCTCTTGGAATTTTGCTGTTGATTTTGTCATGATTAGCTTGGTATTATGGGTTTGGAAAGGGGAAGACCACAGAGGAATAGTGTCATTCTGGTGACATGATATCAAAGATACATGGAATCAGCAATGACTTATCACTGTTTTTGTTTTAGTTCAGAATATTACGGGGGTGCAAATGCTTTTGTTACATATACTGCCTTTGTACTGGCCGAGTCAGAGCTGCAAGTATGCTTATCCCCCAGACAGCTCACTACACCCGTTCAGTATGAATTTTCCCATCCCCTCCTTCCCCTTGACACCTGCCCTACACTTATCACTGTGGATATCAATCTTAATCAGCTGGCAGAAGGAGCGTTTTTCAGGCTTCCCTACTACAGAGTTACTCTTTTCTCCCTTTTTTGCACTGTACTTTCTTTGGAAGGAAGTCACGGTGACCAGTCAACACTTGAGAAGTATGGAGTATCTACATAAATGATGTGTAATTCTTCTGCACAATGATTTGTTTATTCTACCCCATTTATGTATTCAGTCATTTATTTATCAGCATAGACTCATGGAGATAAACTTTATACTTTGAGGGAGAGGATGGGGTGGAATAAAATGTTATACTTTGTGAAATATTTCTTTTTATTTGGAATGTATGTTGATTTTTATTAAATACAATTATGTATAAATTTACTGTAATCAGGAAAATGCAACTTAAAATTACAATGAGATACCATCTTACTCCAATTAGAATGCTCATTATAAAAAGTCAAAAAACTTTTGTTGTTAGTGTGGATGCAGTGAAAATGAAACACTATACATTCTTGGTGGGAATGTAAATTAGTATGAAACTTTCTCAAAGAATGAAAAGTAGATCTACTGCAAACCCAGTACTGGGTATCTACCCAGAGGAAAACAAATCATTATATCCAAAAGAAATCTCTACTCATATGTTTATCACACCACCATTCAACATTGCAGAAATATGGACTCTACCTAAGTGCCCATCTTATGAATGGGTTAAGAGAGTGATATATATATATATATATATATATGTATAAACACACAAACACCATGGCGTACTATTCAACAATAAGAAAGAGTGAAATAATATCTTCTGCAGGAACTTGGAGGGAACTGGAAGACATCAACCTAAGTGATGTAACTCTGGTACAGAAAAATAAATTCTATGTATTCTTGCTTATAAGTGGGAACTAAACTATGTCTACATAAGGGCACTGGGAGTGGTATAATGGACATTGCAAACTCAATAGTGTGAGGGTGGAAAGAGGTGAGGCATGAAAAATTATCTATGGGGCACAATGTACACTACTGAGGTGATGGGTACACCAAAAGCCCAGACTTCACCATGATACAATATCTACATGTAACAGAATTCAACTTGTGCCTCCCAAAACATAAAATTTTTTAAACATTAATAAATTTACTGTAGATATGATTTGTCTCATTCAGTCTGTTAATATAGTTAGCAAGCCCAGTGACTATTTGCTCCCAGATCCATCTCTCATTTTCTCCTACACTGCTCTCCACTATACAGCATTTGACTCCTGAAGGCTCCAATTCCTAGGCTCACCAATATTTGGCTGCTATTTTGATTCAGAAGATAGAGTGATTAGAGGTTTTTCTCCTCCTTCTTCTGCATCAGGTGACTTCTCCTTCAATGGCTACATTGTCCATGGCTCCAGCCACCATCAGGTAGTCCCACCATGATTCCAGATCCTGTTGAACCCAATACCTAGGCTTAGTTAATGCTACATTCCTGTGTTTGTCCTTCACACCTAGAGGTGAGATTGACTTCCTTGTGTGGCTAATTATTCAGTTCTCCAACTCTCCTTCATTTGGCTTCTCCATCACTTGTGTAATCAGTCCCCTGCATTAAATTCCCACTGTATTAAATAGAGTTTTCTATTCTCCTAAAAAATCCTTTGTACTTACACATGGCCAGTAATATTGATTGATTTTCTAGTGTTAAACTTCTTTTCATTCCTTCAATAAACCCAACTCTGTCAAAAGCATTTAAATACATATAAAAATGTTCTATAACTAGTGACAAAAAATAAAACAAAATAAAATGCCTTTAGAACCTGAAATATCCTCCAGGTGACATTCTATTTCTTTTTTTTTTTTTTTTTTTTTTCATCTTATTGTTATGGGGGTTACAGAATTGCAGGTTATACGTTGCCCATGTACTGCCTTTCCCCCCAAGTCAGAGCTCCAGGCGTGTCTGTTCCCCAGGTAGTGCACGTTGCACCCATCATGTAGGTATGTACTCCTCCCTTCCCCAACCCCCCTTCCCGAGTCAGCACCTTCAAGCTTGACCATTCCCCATATGGTGCACAATGCACTCATTGTGTAGGCATACCCCCATCCCCTCCCCTAGCCCCCACCTCAGTCTGATATCCGATTGGTGTCGTTCCCAGATGTGTATTTAGGTGATGTTCAGGGAAACCAATTTTCTGGTGAGTACATGTGATGCTTGTTTTTCCATTCTTGGGATACTTCACTTAATATAATGGGTTCCAACTTTCTCCAGGAGAACCATATAGATGTCATATCTGCATTATTCCTTATAACTGAGGAATATTCCATGGAATACATATACCACAGCTTACTAATCCAATCATGTATTGATGGGCATTTGGGTTGTTTCCACATCTTTGCTATTGTGAATTGTGCTGTTATAAACATTCAGGTACATGTATCTTTGTTACAGAATGACCTTTTTTCCTTTGGGTATATGCCCAGTAATGGGATTTTTGGGTCAAATGGCAGGTCTACTTGAATTTGTTTAAGATAC
>JAPYYL010000031.1:10755099-10785390 GCA_028534055.1 Eulemur mongoz | reverse complement strand
ATCTGAAAAAGGGCTCATGAATAGAACCTATGTAGAACTCAGGAAAATCAGCAAGAAAAAAGAAAACAATCCCATTAAAAAGTAGGCAAATAACATGAACATAAACATTTCAACAGTAGACAGATTAATGGCCAAGAAACATGAAAAATGCTCAACATCTCTAATCATCAGGGAAATGCACATCAAAGCCACAGTGAGATATCACTTATCTCCTGTGAGAATGGTCTTTAACAGAAGTCCCCAAACAATAAATATTGGCGTGGGTGCGGAGAGATAGGAACACTCCTACACTGCTGGTGGGACTGAAAACTAGTAAAACCTCTGTGGAAAGTAATATGGAGAGACCTCAGAGAGCTACAGGTGGAACTACCATTTTGCCCAGCGATCCCATTATTGGGCATCTACCCAAAGGAACAAAAGACTTTCTATAAAATGATATCTGCACTTGAATGTTTACAGAAGCGCAATTCACAATCACAAAGATGTGGAAACAACCCAAATGCCCATCAATACACTAGTGGATTAATAAATGTATATGTATACCATGGATTTCTACTCAGCCACAAAAAACAATGATGAAGCTCCTATATTATCTTGGATTGAGCTAGAACCCATTCTACTAAGTGAAGTATCCCAAGAATGGAAAAACAAACACCATATGTACTCACCATCAAATTAGTATTAACTGATCAACATCTAACTGCACATATAGCATGAACATTCATCAGGCGACACACAGGTGGTGGGGTAGGAGGGGATGGGTATTTTCACACCTAATGGGTGCAGTGTGCACCATCTGGGGGATGGACATGCTTGAACCTCTGACTCGGGCGGTACAAGGACACTGTATGTAACCTAAAGATTTGTATCCCCGAAATATGCTGAAATAAAAAATAAATTATATAAATTAAATTTGAAAAAATAATTCAAAACTAAATAAAAATAGGTCTATTGAGATATAACTCAAATACATAAAAACCACCCATTTAAAGTGTACAATTCCATGGCTTTTAGGAGGTTCACAGAAGTGTGCAACCATCACCACAGTCAATCTTAGAACATTTCCATCACCCCAATAAGAAACCCTGTACCCAGTGAAGTTCACTGTACGTTTCCTTCCAACCTCACACTCCCAGTCCTAGGAAATCACAAGTCTACTTTCTATCTCCATAAATTTTCCTAGTCTGAGCCTTTTGTATAAATAGAATCATACAACATGTGGTCTTTTGTGAATGGCTTCTTTTACTTAACATGATGTTTTAAGCTCCATCCATATTGTAGCATGTTTCATAACTTCATACTTTTTAGAGTCAGATAATATTCCACTATATGGATATACCACTTTGGGATGATCTTCTCATTCTTTGATGGACATTTAGGTTGTTTCTACCTTTTGGATATTGTGAGTGGTGCTGCCATAAACTTTTCTCTACAGGTTTTTGTATGGACATATGTTTTCATTTCTTTTGGATGTAGGAGTGCAATTGCTGGGTGACCCAGTGTTTACCTTTCTGAACAACTGACAAACTCTTTTCAAAAATGCCTGCACCATTTTACAATCCCACCAGCAACATACGACAGTTCCAATTTCTCTACATCCCTACCAACTCTTGTTATTATCTGTTTTTTAAATTCTAGCCATCCTAATGGATATGAAGTGGCATCTCACTGTGGTTTTTATTTGTATTTCCCTAATGACTAACAAGATTGAGCTGCTTCCATTGTACTTACCGGTGATTCATGTATCTTATTTGGAGAAACATCTATTCCGATCTTCTGCCTATTATTTAATTGGCATATCTGCTCTTTTATCTTTGAGTTGTAGAGTTTTGATTTACTCTGGAAACCAGTGTCTTATGAAATAAATAATTACAAAAATCATAATATTTCAGGGTGTTATTTTTTTCCTCTACCCAATACAAAGGCCATGAAAAGCAAATTCCTTGGCTGTCTCATCTATCTGATACTGTAGCAAGTTCCCAAGCAGGTGATCTTCTAGTAGACCTCCTATTGTTCTCCCACAAGACTCCCCACCTTGGGAAGGCTCTAGGCTTCATTTTTTGTACTCTGTATTTCATGTACAAATATAGTGGAATCTAAATGCTTCCAAGATTTTCCAGAAACCCCAAGGCTGAAAGATGAATTTGATACTCCCTCACATCCCAGGATTCCCCCTAGCGTTTCATCCATGGC
Source organism: Eulemur mongoz (assembly GCA_028534055.1). Classification (NCBI taxonomy): domain Eukaryota; kingdom Metazoa; phylum Chordata; class Mammalia; order Primates; family Lemuridae; genus Eulemur; species Eulemur mongoz. The sequence goes on along the minus strand of JAPYYL010000031.1, from coordinate 10,783,197 downwards.
TCCCGTGAATTCCACACTTTAATGCCAAAGAGTGATGCGTTTAACAAAATTTGACTGATTTGTCAGCGCTTTAGTTTTTTCATACTGCAGGTTATTCAGAGTATCTTTTTAAATATGTTATCAATAACTGAAGCCTGCATTCACTTTTTAAAAACGTTTTAGGTTGAAATAATTATAGATTCAAGAAAGGTACAAACATAGTAGAAAGGTGCTAAGTCTCCTTCATCTGGTTTTATCCAGGGGTTACTATAGTACCACCTTAACCAGGAAATTGACATTGATACAATGTGTCAATTTATCAGAAGTATAGATTTGTGCACAGTCAAGATACAAATCAAGACACCATATGGGGGGACTCCATGATGGCGGAGTGGTGGTGACTGCCTGGATTCGTGCTCTCAGAGAGGAAGGCATGGATCCGGACCCACCACAACACTGGAGGACCACTCCCCTACAAGAACAGTGTTGTGACTCCACGGAGAATCAACGTGGGACAAACAGACAGAGAAAAGTCTGAGGTGAATGGGAAATAAGATTGCAAAATTCTGGAGAGTGCAGGATGGATAATAGACAGCAGAGCGTGGGTCGGCTGCACCTGCCCCACCATCAAGTGGGGTGGGGGCAGCCTCCTAGGAAAGTGGCTTGTTCTCCCCACTTACCTCCACACCCTCTTAATTAGAGACCTGCCTCAAACCGGTGCAGAATCACCAAGGGAGACATGGGGCTGTGCAAACATGAGTTTTTTTTGGAGAAAACAGCTTAGATCCTGGGGGATCTCAGCTGAGAATGCGCTTAGGGAGAAGGGATGGAACTGTGCCAAAGTGGAAAACTGCAAAGTGTCCCCAAACAACAGATTTCTTTGTATCTCCTTGCTTCTTTTTTCAGTGGTTCTCCAGCTGGTGGCCCCCAGTGAGCGTCTTTGCCCTCCAGGCCCCCAGCTCTGGTGGTTGCCAAACCAGAGCATTAATCCCATCCAGCCTCGGAGCTCTCCAGGCACGCAGGCATCATCTTAAAATCCACAGCGAAACTGCTGCGGAGCCATAAGGTGCCGGGCGGCTCTGAACCCACGCCAAGAGCGCAGGATATACATAAACACGGTGGGCAAGAGACATTACCAGGAAAACAGCTTGGACCCTGCGGGAATCTCCACCAGGGCCATGTTCAGCGTGGGGGGACAGAGCTGCGCTAAGGCATAAAAAAAAAAAAAAAATAGGGGAGCTGAACTATATATTTTATTTCTGTGTATTTTTCTGCTTTTTTTTTGGTGGTTCACTAGCCGGACAACCTCAGTTGGTATCTTTGCCTGCCAGACCCCCGGCTCCGGTGGTTGCTGAACCTGGAACATTAATCTCCTCCAGTCTCGGAGTTCTGCAGGCGCATGGGCGCCATCTTAAAATCCACAGCGAAATCTCTGTGGAGCCATAAGGTGTCGGGCGGCTCCCTAGGCGGCTCCCTCTGCTATTCTCTGAACCCACGCCAAAAGAGTGGAATATACATAAACACGGTGGGCAAGAGACATTAGCGGGAAAACAGCTTGGACCCTGGGGGAATCTCAGCCAGGGCCGCACTCGGCATGGGGGGACAGAGCTGTGCTAAGGCATAAAAAAAACAAAGGATCACTGAACTAGAGATTTGAATTTTTTTTTCTTTTTTGCCTTGCCTTGTCCTGTCCTGCCCTGCCCTACCCTACCCTTCCCTTTGTTTTTTTTTGCCCTGCCCTACGCTACCCTGCCTTTTTCCTTTTTTTTTTTTTACCTTGTCTTGCCTTGCCCTGCCCTTCCCTGCCCTGCCCTACCCTACCCTGCCTTTTTTTCTTTTCTTTTTCTTTCTTCTCTCTTTTTGCCTTCTAGCTGGGGAGCCATGGTGGACTTAGAATTTGCCAGGCCCCCAGCTGTGGTACCTACTGGAACCTGAGCAATCATCCCCAGCATCGATGATCTGCAGGCTTGCGATCACCATCTTGGGGCCCACAGTCAAGTCCCTGCGGAGCCATAGGGTGCCATGAGGCTCCCTGGACGGCTCCCTCCCCTGGTCCGTGGACCATCTATAGGGGCCCTGCACTGAGTACTTCTCCAGAGGTAAGAGTGTGGAGCCTGGTCCCTGGGGACATTGGGCCAGGGCAGACTTTTGCCCATGGGAGCTGCAGCAGTTGGGGCACTGAGTGAGTGAGGGCACCGTCCACTCCCCATAGCTAGTATCTTTCCTGTGGAAAGAGACAGAAGACACACTTATAGAGGAAGAACCAAAGGGAAACAAACAAGCAAACAAACAAAAAGAGAGAATTTCAGTCTGCTACTAGTGTGGATCCTGTCTGCCTACTGAAAGATCACAACACAGTGTTCTAACTCACCAAAGCGGTCTTGGATCACTCCAATACTCTAGGGTTGGACCCACTAGAAGCACCCCCCCAACTCAAACAGAAAAAACTCTAAACAACACACAACGGTCTCCCCGTCTTGACAAAGAAAGTAAGATACCTAGACTGCTTCACAGCCTAAGAACAGAGTAAAAAGAGTTCTGTTAACCAGACTAAATCTATAAGAAAATACCCAAGGATAAATCTATATGGGAAGAGCCCACTGAAAAAACACGGGGAGCCCAAAGAATCAAACAGAAATCTCACCCCCAAAGAGAAATACTAGCTGTCAAACATTTGACACAAACCAGACTCAAAATACCAACATGTTATAGGAAGAATCTCAATTATGGATTATAAACAAGCTGAATAATATACAAGAAACAATGGATAACCAACACAAATAAACCAAAAAAAAATATATATATATATATAGGATTTGGAGGAAAAATTCACTAAAGAAATGAAATATTGAAGAAAAACCAAACTGAACTTCCAGAAATGAAGAATTCACTCAGAGAGCTACAAAACACTGTGGAAAGTCTCAAGAGCAGGGTAGATCAAATAGAGGAAAGAATCTCAGAAATTGAAGATAACTCTTTCCAAATAAATAAGTTAGTCACAGAGATAGATCAAAGAAACAATAGAAATAATCAGAGTCTTCAAGAAATGTGGGATTATGTGAAAAAACCTAACATGAGGGTTATTGGCATTTCTGAGGGTGAAGAAAATAATAAGCAAGGGTTGGACAAGCTATTTGAAGACATAATTGAGGAAAATTTTCCAGGTCTTGCCAAAACTCTAGACATACAGATTCAAGAAGCTCAAAGGACCTCTGGGAGATTCATAGGAAATAGGAAAACACCACGCCACGTAGTCATCAGGCTGACCAAAATATTCACTAAAGAGTCCCTTCTTTAAGCTGTAAGGAGAAAGAAACAAGTAACATATAAAGGAAAGCCCATCAGAATTATGCCAGATTTCTCAGCTGAAACCTTACAAGCAAGAAGAGTTGGGGCCCCATTTTCACTCTTCTGAAACAGAATAATGCCCAGCCTAGAATCTTGTACCCAGCTAAGCTAAGTTTTCTATATGAAGGAGAAATTAAGACATTCTCAGATAAACAAAGGTTGAGGGATTTCACCAAGACAAGACCAGCCCTCTAAGATGTACTCAAAAGAGAGTTACACACGGATAACCACAAGAAAGATCCGCGAATGTAAAACTACTCAAGAGCTAAACCAAATCCCAGATACCACAATGGCTCAAGAAAGAAAACATAGCAATGAAGTTCTACCCAACAAGCTGAACAAAAAACTGTCCCACTTATCAGTTCTCTCAATAAATGTGAATGGCTTGAATTCCCTGCTCAAGAGACATAGTCTGGCCCAATGGATAAAAAACACAAACCAAGTATCTAGTGTCTTCAAGAAACTCACCTAACCTGCAAAGATGCATTTAGACTGAAAATAAAAGGTTGGAAATCGATATTTCAAGCAAACGGTAACCAAAAGAAAGCTGGTGTGGCAGTCTTAATTTCCAATAACTTAGCTTTCAGATTAATAAAAGTAATAAAAGACAAAGATGTTTACTATATATTGGTTAAAGGCACAATTGCACAAAAAGACATGACTATACTTAATATATATGCACCCAAACTAGGTGCACCCAGATTCATAAAGCAAACCCTACTTGATATGAACCAAATGTTAGATAACTATACTGTAATAGCTGGAGATGTAACACCCCACTGACAGTACAAGACAGATCCTCTAAACAGAAAATAAATAAAGACATAATGGACTTAATTAGAATGCTAGAACAAATGGGCCTGATTGACATCTACAGGACATTCTACCCAAAGTCCACAGAATACACATTCTTCTCATCAGCTCACGGGACATTCTCTAAGATTGACCATATCCCAAGACATAAAGCATATCTTAAAAAATTCAAAAAAATAGAAATTATACCATGCATCTTCTCAGATCATAGTGGAATAAAAGTAACAATGAACACAAACAAAAACCCTCATTCCTACTCAAACTCATGGAAGCAAAACAACTTTCTCCTGAATAATTATTCTATAAAGGAAGAAATCAAGATGGAAATCAAAAGTTTCTTTGAATTAAATGACAATGGAGATACAACTTATCAAAATCTATGGGACACAGCTAAAGCAGTCCTGAGAGGAAAATTCATATCAATAAATGCCTACATCAAAAAGACAGAAAACTTGCAAATAGACAACCTAATGAATAGATTCAAAGAGCTGGAGAAAGAAGAACAGAATGACTCCAAACCCAGCAGAAGGCGAGAAATTACTACGATCTAATCAGAATAAAATTAAAAGGACAAAAAAGAAACTATAAGGGTAATTAATAAAACAAAAATTTGGTTCCTTGAAAAGATAAACAAAATATACACACCTCTGGCTAGACTAACCAAGAGCACAAAAGTTAAATCTCTAATAACCTCCATAAGGAAATGAAAGGAGAAATCACAATCGATGCCACAGATATACAAGATATCATCTATGAATTCTACAAAATTTTCATGCACACAAACTGGAGAATGTGGAGGAAATGGACAAATATTTAGATATACATAGCCTTGCCAGGCTCAACCAGGAAGAAATAGAATGCCTGAACAGACCAATATCAAGCCTGAACAGACCAATATCAAGAACTGAAATCAAAACAGCAATAAAAAACCTTCCCAAAAAGAAAAGCCCTGGTCCAGATGAGTTCACATCAGAATTTTACCATACATACAAAGAAGAACTGGTGCCCATCCTACATAATCTATTCTCCAATATTGAGAAGGATGGAATTCTCCCCAACACGTTCTACCAAGCCAATATAACATTGATACCAAAACCAGGAAAGGATGCAAGAAAAAAAGAGAATTACAGACCAATTTCTATCATGAATATAAATGCAAAAATTTTCAATAAAATACTAGCAAATTGAATCCAAGTGCTTACCAAAAAAATAATCCACCACGACCAAGTGGGCTTCATCCCAGAGATGCAGGGGTGATTCAACATACATAAACCTATAAATGTAATTCACACATAAATAGAAGCAAAAACAAAAACCTTATGATCCTCTCAATAGATGCAGAAAACTCATTTGACAAAATTCAACACCCTTTTATGATAAGAACGCTTAAGAAAATAGACATAGATGGAACCTACCTAAAAATGATACAAACCATATATGAAAAACCCACAGCCAATATCAATCTGAATGGGGAAAAATTGAAAGCATTCCCACTTAGAACTGGAACCAGGCAGGGTTGCCCACTGTCCCCATTACTTTTCAACATAGTATTGGAAGTCCTTGCAAGAGCTATCAGGCAAGAGAGCAGAATCAAGGGAATGCAAATAGGGAAAGAAGAGATCAAACTCTCACTTTTTGCTGATGATATGGTGTTATATCTGGAAAACCCCCAGGATTCAAACATGAAACTCCTGGAATTGATTAATGAATATAGCAAAGTCTCAAGCTACAAAATTAATATACACAAATCAGAGGCATTTATATATGCCAATAACAGTCAATTGGAAAACCAAATTAAAGACTCAATACTCTTCAAAATAGCAACAAAGAAAATAAAATATCTAGGAATATACCTAACTAAAGAGGTAAAGGACCTCTATAAGGAAAACTATGAAACACTGAGAAAAGAAATAGCAGAGCTTGCAAATAGGTGGAAAACTATACCATGCTCATGGTCGGAAGAATCAACATTGTTCAAATGGCTACACTACCCAAAGTGATCTACATATTCAATGCAATTCCTATTAAACTACCAACATCATTCTTCACAGACGTAGAGAAAATAATTATACACTTTGTATGGAATCAGAGAAGACCCCATATAGCAAAAGCAATTTTAAGCAATGAAAACAAAAGGGGAGGTATTAATTTGCCAGACTTCAAACTATACTACAAGGCTGTGGTTCTTAAAACAGCCTGGTACTGGCACAAGTGCAGGGACTCAGACCACTGGAACACAACAGAAGATCCAAATGTAAAACCATCCTTATATAGTCACCTAATTTTTGACAAAGTGGCAAAGAACATACTCTGGGGACAAGAATCCGTATTCAATAAATGGTGCTGGGAAAATTGGTTAGCCACATGTAGAAGACTTAAACAGGTCCCACAGCTTTCACCTCTCACAAAGATCAAAACGCGGTGAATAACAGACTTAAACCTTAGGCGTGATACAATCAAAATTCTAGAAGAAAATATAGGAAAGACTCTTACAGACATTGGCCTAGGCAAAGAATTTATGAGGAAGACCACCAAGGCAATCACAGCAGAAACAAAAATAAATGAATGGGACATGATTAAATTAAAACGCTTCTGCACAGCCAAAGAAACAGTCACGAGAATAAACAGACCACCTACAGATTGGGAAAAAAATTTTGCATACTACACATCAGATAAAGGACTGGTAACAAGAATCTATTTAGAACTCAGGAAAATCAGCAAGAAAAAATCAAACAACCCTATCAAAAATTGGGAAATAACATGAATAGAAATTTCTCAAAAGCAGATATAAGAATGGTTAAAAAACATATGAAAAACTGCTCAGCATCCCTAATCATCAGGGAAATGCAAACCAAAACCACAATGAGATATCACTTAACCCCAATGAAAATGGCCTTTATCAAAAAATCCCAAAACAGCACATGTTGGCATGGATGTGCAGAGACAGAAACACTCATACACTGTTGGTGGGACTGCAAACTAGTGCAAACCCTGTGGACAGCATTATGGAGATATCTTAAACAGATTCAAGTAGACCTACCATTTGATCCAGCAATTCCATTATTGGGGATATACCCAAAGGAAAAAAGTTCATTCTATAACAAAGACACATGTACCCGAATGTTTATAGCAGCACAATTCACAATTGCAAAGATGTGGAAACAACCCAAATGCCCATCAATACATGATTGGATTAGTAAACTTTAGTATTTGTGTACCATGGAATATTACTCAGCTATAAGAAATAACAAAGATACGACATCTCTATGGTTCTCCTGGAGAGAGTTGGAATGCATTATATTAAGTGAAGTATCCCAAGAATGGAAAAACAAGCATCACATGTACTCACCAGAAAATTGGTTTCCCTGATTATCATCTAAATACACATCTGGGAAGGATACCAATCGGATATGAGACTGAGTTGGGGGTTGGGGGGAGGGGATGGGTGTATGCCTACATAATGAGTGCATTGTGCTTGGTCACGCTTGAAGTTGCTGACGGGGGGGGGAAGGGGATGGATATATACCTACATGATGGGTGCAACGCACACTGTCTGGGGAATGGACACGCCTGAAGCTTTTACTTGGGGGGACAGGTGGTACATGGGCAACGTATGTAACCTGAAATTCTGTATCCCACATAATAAGATGAAATTAAAAAAAAAGACACCATACAGCACTATTCCACCTACAAAGTCTTCCGTAGCACAACTCCTTTATAATAGCACTCACATTTTTCCCCCCATAATTACTGATCTTGGAATCCAATTATCTGTTCTCATATTTATATTGTTATTTCAAGAATATTATTAATCTATATGATATATAATGCTGCAGTAGGAAAGTAGATATTGTTATTGGATTTTTTTCACTCAGCATAATGCCCTTGAGTTCCATATAAGCTGTTTTATGTTTCAATAGTTTGCCCGTTTTTATTGTGGAGCAGTATGTGCCACAGGACCTTTAACCATTCATTTATTGAAGGACATTTTGGTTGTTTCCAATTTTTGATCATTAAAAATAAAGGTGCCATGAACATTCATGTGTACTTTCAATCTATGTTTATCACTGTATTTGAAATGAGTTTCATACAGGCACTCTATAGCTGGGTCATTTTTTAAATCCAATTTTCCCTTGATTTTTAGTTGGTGCAGTTAGACGATTTTCTGCACCTGAAAGCTCTTCTGCCACTTTTCTGGCCTACGTGTTTTTTGATAGGAATTCCTTTGTCATTTGAGTTCTTATTCCCCTTAGGTAAGGTGTCAATTCTCTTTCACTGATTTCAAAAATTTATCTTTGTCTTTAGTTTTCTGCCATTCTGATTATGACACTTTTTAGTATGGATTTTTTTTTGGGGGGTTTATCTTGTTTGGAATTCACTCGGTTTCTTTAATATGTGTGCTTTATAAGTTTATGACTTTTGCCCAATTTGGGAGGTTTTTAGGAATTTATTTTTATACATTTTCAGTCCTAGTCTCTTTTGCTCTTCTTCTGGGATTCTGATAACAGAAATATCAGATCTTTTATTATAGCCCTATTGTCCCTCATTCTTTACTTATTTTTTTCTATCTATCTTTATTCTCTGCTGTTCAGATTGGAAATTTTCCATTGCTCGCTCTTCAGTTCACTAATTCTGTCCTCTATTCTGTCTATTCTGCTGTTGGACACATCAATTAAGATTTTTATTTCAGTTATTGTATATATTTTTCACTTCTAAATTTTCCATTTGATTCTTTTCTTATATCTTATCTCTTTGCTGAGATTTCTGTTTTCATCTGCTTTGAATGTGTTTATAATTACTCATTGAAGCATACTTTTTTTTGAGACAGAGTCTCACTCTGTCACCCCATCTAGCGTGCAGTCACATCATTGTAGCTCACAGCAGTCTCAAACACCTGGGCTTAAGCAATCCTCCTGCCTCAGCCTCCTGAGTAGCTGGGACTAGAGTTGCTTGCATGCTGCCTAGCTAATTTTTCTATTTTCATAGAGACAGGGTCTTGTTCTTGCTTAGGGTGGTCTCAAACTCCTGACTTCAAGCAATCATATCACCTCAGCCTCCCTGAGTGCTATGTTTAGAGGTGTCAGCCACTGTGACCAGCCTGAGGCATTCTTGTGATGGCTTCATTCTAATACTTTCAAATAATTCTAATATTTATGCTCTTGTCAGTGACTATTCTCATTCAAGTTGAGATTTTCCTGGTTATTAGGCATGATGAGTCATATATATATACATACATATGCAGTATTCTAGACATTTTAGTATTATACCGTGAGGTTGGATCTTATTCAAACCTTCTGTTTTAACTAACTTCCTCTGACATTGCTTTAGCAGGGGAAGGGGCCAACTTCTTCATCACTGCCACATGGGAATGGAAGACTAGGTGCCTCACTTGGCCTCCATTGACACCCAAAAGGATTGTCTTTGAAACAGCTGGACATTAGTGGGAGTTCCTACTCCCTGCTAGGCCTCCCTCAAATATCCACTTGGCAGTCAGGGGTAGGACTGCCTCATTTCTGCTCCCACGTGGAACCTCTTGGTCTTTGCTGGCTGGTTGGGATGGAGTCACAGCTGCTTCTGTTGTTTGGCCTGAGGAGAGCAGTTATTGTTGAAAAGTTTTCTGCCTTACCAGGTTGTCCCTTTTCTCGTCCTTTGGCTAGAAACAGCAAGCTTTTGTTGGGCATTTTTGTCTGTGTCTATTGTTATTTCCAAGTTGCTGCTTCTTTATCTCCAAGGTGGGCACATAAGAGGCAAAGAGAAAACCCAGGGAACTCAGTGCCATATCATTCATTGTGTCCCAATGTCACTAGACAGTTTGCTTTCTTTTTTCTGCTACTCAGAGTCTTCTTATGCTTGTTTTATGTACAATGTCCAGGCTGTTTGGTTGTACTTAGCAGGAGCAATAGGGGAAAATGCATCTCCTCCATCTTCCTGCAGGCAGAAGTTGAGTCCTTACAAAGAATTTTTAAGCAATAACAAACCCAAGTTTAAACTTATGATTTTTATTAACACCTTACTCCAGCACTTCTAAATAATTTCAGTGACTAAATACTCTCCCTTTCCAAGTCTTTTGCATTAATTATGTTTAAAAATTTGGATTTTTTTTTTCCTGAAGAAAACACAATTTTTTTAAAAACAGCTTTGTTGAAGTACATTTGCCATATAACAATCTGCATAACGTGTTCATCTGATAAGATTTGACATATGTATACATCCAGGAGACCATCACCATAATACAGATAGTGAACAGATCCATCACACCCAAAAGTTTTCTCTTACGCTTCATAATTCCTCCTCTGTACTCATCCCTGAACCTCCATCCCCAGCCAACCACAGATCTTCCTTCTGTCATAATAGAAACTTTTGCATTTTGAAAATTTTTGTAGCATTACCTAGAAGTGCAATGCCTGCATCACATGATATGTGCCCTTTAACATTTTAGGAAGCTGCTAAACTTTTTTGGAAAATGCTTGCAACTTTTTATATTCTCACCAGGTACATGTGAGAGTTCCAGTGCTCTAAAACCTCACGTACATGGCCAGTGTTTTAAATATTAGACATTTTCACAGGTGGATAGTGGTATCTCATTGTGATTGTTTTTTATTTCAGCTTATTGTGGGGGTACAAAGTTCAGGTTACATACACTGCCCATGTATGGCCTATCCCCCTGAGCCAGAGCTCCAAGCGTGCCCATTCCCCAGACAGTGCGCATTGCACTCATTGTGTGGTATACACCCATCCCCTCCCAGCAACCCCCACCTCCCTGAGTCAGCACCTTCAAACGTGACCATTCCCCAGACGGTGAGCAACGCACTCATCATGTAGGCATACACCCATCCCCTCCCCCCAGCCCCCACCTCAGTCTCATATCTGATTGGTATCATTCCCAAATGTGCATTTAGTTGATGATCAGGGAAACCAATATTCTGGTGAGTATATGTGATGCTTGTTTTTCCATTCTTGGGATACTTCACTTAATATAATGAGTTCCAACCCTCTCCAGGAGAACCACAGAGATGTCGTATCATCATTATTTCTTATAGCTGAGTAATACTCCATTGTATACATATACCACAATTTACTAATCCATTCATGAATTGATGGGCATTTAGGTTGTTTCCTCATCTTTGCGATTGTGAATTGTGCTGCTATAAACATTTGGTACAGGTGTCTTTGTCATGGAATGACTCATTGTGATTTTGATTTGCATTTCCTTTATGACTAATAATGTTGAATTTCTACCTAGGAGGATATTTGCCATGTGCATGTCATTTTCAAGAAATGTTCAAATCTTCTGCCCATTTATCATTAGGTTGTTTTATTCCTTCTCACTGAGGTTTTAGAGTTCTTTATATGTTTGGAACACAAGACCTTTATCAGAAATGTGGTTTCTGAATATTTCATCCCAGCATATAGCTTGTCTTTTCTCTCTCTTAACAATGCCTTTGGCGATCAGATCTTAATTTCAAAACTTCAATTTTTGAATTTTAAAATTAGTTGTTCGAGCTTTTTTTGCTGTATCTAAGAAATTGTTGACTAAGCAAAGGCAACACATAGTTTCTTCTTTGTTTCTCCTAGAAGATTTATACATTTAGGTCTATGACTCATTTTTAGTTACTTTTTTATATGGTTTGAGGTATGGATTGAAATGTATGTTTGTCCATGTATACATGTGATTATTCCAGATCAAATTGTTAAAAACACTATTTCTCCTTTTTTTCTCTAATCTTTCTTTGTATCTTTATTGATAATCAGTTGTTTATATGTGTGTGTATGTTTGGGTCTGTTTCAGCATTCTTTATTCTCTTCCGTTGATGTCTTCCTATAATTATGCCAAATCCACACTGTCCTGATTATTCTCACTCCTTAAGAAATCTTACAGTTAAGCAGTGTGACACCTCCAACTTTGTTCTCTGTTTTTCAGGATTCTTTTAGTTATGCGGCTGCCAATTTCTATTTTAAAAGTCTTCTGGATTTTGGGTGGGATAGCATGAAATCCATAAATGAATTTGGGAAGAACTGACACATTAACAAAATTGAGTTTGTAAACCCTTGAAGAAGATAACTATCTCCATATATTTCGGTCTTTATTAATTTATCCCTTCAAGTTTTGTAGTTTTCAGTACACAGATCTTCTATTGTACAAATTTTGTTCCATTTATCCCTAAACATTTCATATTTTCCAAGGATAATTTAAATTGCACTGTTGCTTGTTTCAGTTTTCAAATATTCATTGGTATAATTATAAAAATATAATTGATTTTGATATTGATTTTGTATTCTGCAACCTTGCTAAACCCAGTTATTAGTTCTAGAAGCACTTATTTAGATTGGTAGAATTTTCTGCATGTTGTCTGTGAATAAACATAGTTTTACTTTTGCCTTTCAATGTGAAGGTCTTCCTTTCCCTTGTCACACTAGAAAGAACCTCAAGTACAGTGTTGAAGCTGCCCCCACTTCTGAAAAACGATCTCATCAGTCTCATGTTGTAGTTTCCTACATGCAGATTCACGGCACAACTTCCAGCACCAAAATATCTGCCTCATCACCTCCTTCACTATATAAGCACAAGCCTGGGCACTTCACCTAATGAGATGAACATGATCCCACATTTGAAACAAAACTAAAATACCGAGTGGAACAAATTTATTCACTGAAGCCAGAAAGCAGTGATTTCAGATTGGAAAACAGAAAACCAAGGAAATCTTATGTGAACCCTGAGAAAAGGAGGTGGATGGAAAAGTTCCTTGTAGTAGCTAAAAAGGGGGTGGTCTTTAAAGTGCTTCAAAACAATCTGTAGACAGAAGTGGAATGGTTCACATTTCCAGAGAAAATATAGCCATTACCTTGGTAGGATTTAAGGTAAGAAATATAAACACAAGGTAATGCTGAAGGTGAGAGAGAACAGAGTGAACCACTGAATGGGATGGCCACGAAAAAGAGCTTGTGGGAGACACCTTCTCCCTGCCATGTGACCCACCAGAATTTAACAGGGGAGATGAGGAGGGTGGAAGACCGTTAGCAAGTATCTTTATGGGTGCTAAAAGAATCTTCCCTTCCTTCAACCGGAGTGTACAGGCCTTCCAGAATCCCCCCATCCCCATGCAGGTGTCAGGATGGTGTATTCTGATGTCTAAGGATCCCCAGGGCTCCCATTGGCTGGGAAGTGTCTCGGTGGCCAAACAAAGCTCAGGAGGCGTGGCCCGGCCCTATCCCCAGAGGGTGTGTAAAGGGAGGTCAGGTGGCCTGGGCAGACTGCTGGGAAACCCTGACATGATGATGATAACCAGGAAATCACAAGCCTCTGGCACCGTCATTGAACAACCACTGGCAAACATCAAAGTGGGGAAGAAGAGGAAGGACTCTCATCAACCCAGGTCCAGAGGCAGATTCAAGGTAGGCGATCCACCCAAGCTCCTCCCCACCTTACCCTCGAGTCCTGTCGCCTAGACTCCCCCTGCCCTCACCCAACACAACCCCCCCTCAGGCCGCACCGCTTCCCATGCTCCCACTCCACCTCACTCCTCATCCCCCAAACCAGTGCCCTTCTGTGATCTGCCTGTTGTCCTTGCAGGTGCCCAGGAAGACAGAAGGACCCCTTCAAGGGACTTTGAAAAGAAAAGCTTCTCCAAAATTGATAACTCCTTCAATGAAACCCAAGGAGGGGAGAGGCCGACACCGTTGGACCCTTGTCACCAGCTGGAAGAGGAACTCAGTCACAATAAGCCAGAGCAGACCCCAGAGAGTGGGGAGAACTCCAGCACCTCAAGTGTCACCCTCAGCAACCAGTAACTTCAGAGTGAGGCCAGCGACCTCAGAGCTATCTGAGAAGTCTCCTGAGGTCTGGCTGCGGGGACATGGCAAAATATTCACAATGGACAACTCTGCAGAATATGACATTGATGCTAGACAAAAGTCAAAGTCACCAGACCTCCCAATGTCCCAAGAAATGCATAATTTGTGTCATGGTTTAAGTTGGCAGTGGCTGAGGTAGGAAGCAGTGTTCCTGGCAAGGAAACTCGGGAAGACACAAAAGGCAATAGTCCTGGGAAGAGAAAGCCTCTTTCTGAGGGTGAGGCCAGCTTAGTGGCAAGGTTTGTATCTGCCTCTGTCACCTCCCCACTTTTAGCAACCTGCTTGCCTCTTCTGGCTGCCCCCACCTTCCCCAGTACACCAGGGGCCCCTTTCCCTCACTAATACTTTGCAACTGACACCTGGAGCTAAGAGCCGTTGGCAGATCCCCAGGCCCCACATTCCTTATGACATAGCCCACAGGCAGTGCGGGAGCTGGAGTCGTCTGTCCCCAATGCCAGCTTGCTCACTCTTGGGTTGTAGGACCACTAAGGGAGGCTGTTCCCTGCCAGGCAACTGCCAGGATTCATGGGCACCTTTTCCAAGGCAAGAGGCTGGTGCTCCTTTCCTCACCTCTTTTTACTTTTAATTGTGGTAAAATGCACATCCCATAAAATATACCATGTTAATTGTTTTTAAATGCACAGTTCAGCAGTACATTAAGCATATTCCTGGTGTCGTGCAGCCATCCCCACCATCCATCCACAGACCTTGTTCACCTTCCCAAACTGAAACTCTGTCCCCATGAAGCACCGAGTTCTGTGCCACTCCCACAGCCCCTGGCGCCCACTTTTCTTCTAGCTCCATGGATTTGACTACACTAGAGACCTGATATCAATGGAATCATGTAGTATTTTTCCTTTTGTGACTGGCTCATTTCAGTGAGCATGATGTCCTCCAGGTTCACCCATGCTGTAGCCTGTGTCAGAAGTCCCTCCTTTTAGGCCAGGCGTGGTGGCTCATGCCTGCAATCCTAGCTCTCTGGGAGGCCGAGGCAGGAGGATCACTCGAGGTCAGGAGTTTGAGACCTGCCTAAGCAAGAGCCAGACCCTGTCTCTTCTAAGAATGGAAAGAAATTATGAGACCAACTAAAAATATATAGAAAAAATTAGCCGTGCATGGTGGTGCATGCCTGTACTCCCTGCTACTTGGGAGGCTGAGGCAGAAAGAATGCTTGAGCCCAGGAATCTGAGGTTGCTGATAGCTAGGCTGATGCCACAGCACTCTAGCCCAGGCAACAGACTGAGACTCTGTGTCAAAAAAAAAAAAAAAAAAAAAAAGAATTCCCTCCTTTTTAAGACTGAATCATTTTCTACTCTATGCATGGACCATATTTTACTTATCAATTCATCCACGGATGGAAACTTGTATTGTTTCCACCTCTTGTCTCTTAAGAAGGAGGCTGTGAATATGCCGTACAAATAGCTCTTGAATCTGCTTTCAAATCTTTTGGATGTGAACCCACCAGTGGGTTCATGCATCACATGGTCATTCTATTTTTAATTCTTTGAAGAACCTTCATACTGTTTTCCACAGTGGCTGCAATGTTTTATCTTGGCACCAACTGTGCACAAGGATTCCAGTGTCTCCACATCGTCATCAACACTTGTTACATTCTGTTTTTTGAATATCAGTCATCCTAATGTGCGTGAGGTGGCATCTCATAGCAGTTTTGGTTTTCATTTCCCTATTAATTAGTGATACTGAGCATCTTTTCGTGTTTTTGTTTTGTTTTGTTTTGTTTTGCTTTTTTGTGGTTTGTATATTTTCTTTGGAAAAAACATCTATTCCAGTCGTTTGCCTGTTTTCTAAATTTGTTTTCTGTTTTTGCTGTCATTGTTCAGTTGTGTATGTTCTTATATATTCTAGACAGTAACCCTTCATCAAATACATGAATTGCAAATATTATCTCCCATTCCATGGGCTGCCTTTCACATTGTTGGTTGTTCCTTTGAGGTGCAGACATTTTAAATTTAGTCCCATTTGTCTGTTTGTTCTTTTGTTGCCTGTATTTTTGCTGCTGTTTATAGAAAAGCATTTTATAGTTTTAGCACTTCTGTTTAGGACTCTGGTGGATTTTGTGTTGATTTTTTGTATATCATGTAAAGTGAGGTCCAACTTCATTCTTTTGCTTAAGATATCCAGTTGTCCCAGCATCACTTGCTGAAATTCCTCTACTTTTGAAAGAAGAGTTCACCAGGAGCAGGGTGACTGATTTCGAGTAACAAAGCCTCCCTTGCTTTTGCTGAGACCTTCACTTGCCTGAGGACTCCAGGCATGAATTCATTCACTCATGCACTGTGCAATGTCCACATCTAGAGTTCATAACCTCCAGAAATTCAGGGAGTCTGTGGAATTCGATGGTGGAAGAATACATTTTTGTGTTCACTAACTTCTAACTGAAATTTAGCATTATGAGTAATGAATGCAGGCAACCAACCACAAAAATATTAGCAGTACTTGTCACTTTGTCACCAAGAGGAATCCCTGATATTTTCATGTCACAGTAACGGTGGCAGCAGCTCTCTCCAAATATCCTTTACACTTGTCGCTACTTCCAAATTACAGTAGTTATAAGAACTGACACTTGATTGCATCATCTAACACATTAATGAAGATGCATATATATTTTATGGTATCACAATTACAGGTTAGGAATATTCTGATGAGCGTATTTTAATAAAAGTTCTTTCTTTTTTATTCCTGCCTATTTTATTTCATTCAAAACATTATTCTGAGAAGGGACCCACAGGCTTCCCCCAGAAAGCCAAGGAGAAGATTCAGTATCCCTGCCCTGTGCTGGGCACCGGGGACACAGCAGCCCATGACAAAGTGGGTGAGAGGACACACAGATACAGAGATACAGTATGGTCTGGTGATTCCTGTGCCAGGGGCATCAGGCACTGTGGGAGCCCAGAGGACTGCACAACTCCAAATTGGCCATCTCTTGGAGACTTCTGGGTGAGGAAGAATTATCAGCCTAGAGGAGTGTACCTGCCCATGATGACCTATTTACCCTGTTTGTCTGTGCTAGTAATGAGATTCAGAAAGCCCTAGCTCTGATGCCATTGGCAGTAGCTGATCAGCTCCCTTCCCTCTCTTCTGCTGACACCAGATATATGCAGCTTTGGGAGCAGAGATGCTCAGTGTGCCCTTGGTAGCTATGGAAATCCCAGTTTCCCTAGCAGCAGCTCCAGATGGATGTTGTTGCTAGGGAATTCTGGGATTCCCCAGGCTGCAGGATGAGCAAGACTGTTCCAGCCCCAGGGCAGAGGCACAAGCAGAGATGTGGATCTGAGCCCCAGGGGATGGATGGTGCCCCTTGACCTTGATCCTTCCAGGACACCCACATGAAAGGCTGCCATATGTTGGCTGAGAGGATCTTGAATGGGGAATTAGGAGGGAGCACTGAGGGTAAGCAAATTCATTTGAAAAGTCCAAAAGAGCCCAAGAGCTAGGAAGTGGAAGGCATGTGAATTCAGGAAGCTCTCAATCTTCAAGTCCAGAATTTGGATATTTCTAAAGCCCTTTATCAATATGATACTGTAGCACACACCTGATTGGTTTCAAGAGCAGGCCCAGCCTGGGCAACGTGGCTCATGCGTGTAATTCTACACTCTGGGAGGCCGAGGCTGGAGGATTTCTTGAGCTTGGGAGTTTGAGACCAGCCTGAGAAAGAGGAAGACACCATTTCTACTATAAATGGAAATAAATTAGCAAAACCACTAAAAGTAAAAAAATTAGTGGGGCATGGTGTCAGGGCAGGAGGATTGCTTGAGCCCAGGAGTTTGAGGTTGCTGTGAGCTTGGTTGATGTCACCGCACTCTAGCAAAGGCAAGACTGTGAGACTCTGTCTCAAAAAAAAAAAAAAAAATCAGGCCCAATATTAGAACCAAGGTCAGTGGCACAGGTGTGCAGCCTAGGCAGTCACACAGGTCCCGTACTTACAAGGGCTCCTCACCCGTCACTTAATGCTTTGCTGTCACTGACTTGAAATGCTGGGAAGCAATGAATGTCTTTGGTTCAGGACATCCGGTCTGCAGTGCTTTGTTATAGCAGCTGGAGCAGACCAGCATAGGCTGCCTCCCTCCTCCCACGCCCGCCAGGTAAGGAGGAGGACTATTTCACAGAGAAGGAATGCAGGACTCTTAGGTGTTAACTATCTCGCTCAGGATCACACAGGCCACGAGGTGGACTTGCCAGAACTTGGACTCTGCTTTGTCTCAGCCCTAAGCCCATATTTACAACTTGGCTGGCCTGGGAGGGACTGCAGCCCAGCTGACCCAGTTCACAACACTGGGTGCTCTTTCCTGGGCACACCCATCCCTGTGCTCCTCTGAGGGGTGAGGAACTTCCTGGATAGGTCTACAGACCCCAGGCTCATCACCAGCACATTCGGCCTCATGTTCCAGTTTCTCAAAACTTCCCTGTGGCTTGCACCCCTGCCCCAAGCTGAGATGACTGCCCTGGCTGTGTATCTCAACAGAAAGACTCTGGTGCCATATCAACACTTAATGTCTTAAAGATCAAACAAAAGAGAAGCTGTGAATGGCCTTTGAAAAGCATCACTCACCAAGGTGGCAGCCATGTGGGGTTCCCATACAACAGTGTTTGGGACATCCTGGTGCAGCCACTTTCCTAATAAAGGAAAGCTATCCCCTTGATGGTGAAGTGTACAGGAACCCCTTCCTTTCAGCATATCATAGGTCCACCCTGTTCTAAGTGCTTGACCTCCATTGCCTATGAGATCATTGTTATCGTTATCCCCATTTTACCCATGAGGAAGCGAAGGCTCAGAGAGGTCAGATGACTTACTCAAGGTCACACAGGTAACAAGTGTCAAAACAGGTTCAGAGCCAGGCAGTCTGGCTCCTGAGTCTGTCCTCTTTTCCATATTTTACCCATCACGTCAAACTGTCTCCTGTATAGTAGGTGCCCCCGTGCATGTGAGAATATCTATCTGTGTCTGCAGCATTGAAAAGATATCAGAAATGAATATGGTAAGTATGGCAGTTCCAGACATGGGGATGGAGACAGCCATAAAAATAAATACTGGTAATTCTGACTATATGAAAACTTTTTCTAGCCAAAACTCCTGGAACTTCTATTTCGCAAAGCAAACAAAACCCCTATGATGAGTGTAAAAGGATAAATCAGAATAGACTAAACAATTTGCAGTGTGGAGGACTTATATTCAAACTATACATAATTTCTGTGAATTTAAAAGAAGAATATTTTAAGAACAGATAGAAAAATGATCGAGAAATATCAACAGGAATTTCAGTTTTGCAAAGATTACTAAAGAGCAGATAAGCATAGGATACATATGAAAAGATGCTCCACCTTGTTAGTAGTAAGGCAAAGTAAAACCACAGTGAAAACCCCTCACATACTCACCAGACTGGCAACAGTCAAAAGTCAGATAGTACCAATCCATGCTGGCGAGTTGGAAGCACTGGGAACCCTCAGCCACTCTCGACTCTTGGCTCTTGGCAGGGGTGTAAACTGTAACTTCCACCTCATCATTTTCATTTTGTCGTGGTTTGGGGCTGTATGGTGTGTTCACCCAATAACATGTGTATACATTCATGTGTTACCCAGCAAGGCAAGCAAACACGTTATAATTACACGCACCAGCCTGAGTGGATCTCATGAATAAAATGTTGCATGAAAGAAGCAGATCATGAATACATGCAGTATGATGCCATTCGGATAAAATCTTTTTAAAAAGTCTAAGCAACATATTTTCTAGGAATACCTGGACAATGAAACTCTAACATAAAGCAAGGAAATTATTAATCATAAAATCTAGGATCATAGTTACTGCTGAGGGGTGTGGGAAATATGTTCCGGAAGGGCCACATTGGAGTTTGAAAATTGTTGGTAATGCTCTGTTTCTTAACCTGGATTTTAATTACACAAGCGTCATTTTTATAATCTTTTTTTAAACATCCATATGTTTCATGTACTCGTCTATACTTGCTATACATTTCAATACACTTGCACGCACAGGTGTGTGAACGCACACACACACTCACACACACACACACAAAGAGGACAGAGCTGGAACAACCTAGCTTGCAACTGGGATTTACCTTTCTCTCCCGAGGACTATACAATCACTATGTTTTTTCATCAGACCTGGAAAGATTCACACTTAGCATATTATGAGACCAACCTGAACATGACCCTGGACTATCCAATGCATGAGAAGTTGTGGGTCCCTGACAGCTACTTTGTGAACAGCAAGGATGCTTATGTGCTTGATGTGACTGTGGAAAATCACATGTTTCAGCTTCACGCAGATGGAATGGTGTGTCATGGCATACAGTGAGTCCCTCTAGGGTGCTGGGGATGTCCCACCAGGCTTTCTTCTTCCTGCTGAATATGGCACAAACACATTATAAGGGCCACACAAACCCGTCTTGTATTGGCCCCCCCTCACTCACCCTACCCTGTAGCCAAAGTGGAATTTTCAGAGATTCCCGTAGGCTCCTTGACTTCTGCTGTTCCTTCTGTCTGGAGTGGCCCCTTCCTCCTTTCTTGAGTTGAAATCTTGCCTACCTTCCCTTCTACTGCTAACTCACAGAACCTCAAGTGCTTCCTTAGCAAGCACAAATCTCCTCCCATCTCCCCATTCGGTTCTCTCAATGGCCTTCCCCATGCTGACACCGTGCAGTACTCTGCCTTGCCACACATCTGCTCCTTGTTTAAGTCCTGCCAGGTCTCTCATGACTCTGTCACGCACAAGTGCCCCACCTCCTGCCCAAATGTGGGTCGGTCCTTGGGTCACACTTCCCTCCACAGGCCTACAGTTCTCTCAGGAGTGGTTGCTTGCATGGGCTGGGCTCACGTTGCCCTTCCTTTCTGTTTTCCTTTACAGACTCACCACCACAGCAGCTTGTTCCCTGAATCTTCACAAATTCCCTCAGGACAAGCTGGTCTGCCAGCTGTAGATGGAAAGCTGTACATTCACCTCCTATGGCCCGTCTTCCCACCTGGGGCCGGGGCGATCGGGAAACCAAAGGCAGAACTGATATGACAGGGACAGCACATCTCTACACCCCCTCTTCCTCCCCACTCTCTCACTCCTGCACACATAGGTGATGGAGATAAAGAAAGACAGGTGGTAGATACCCATGATAGGTGATTGACTGACTGACTGATGGGGCTTTATATATGGCATCAAGGAGCAGATGGCCTTTTGGGATGTGAGTCGTCCCCTTAGGAAATGACACCCTCTACTGGGAAATTGTGCACAAGTTGGTGGGTGGGAGCTTGTAACGTGTCTTTTGTGTGCTTTCCTTGCTGGCTAAGAAACTCCAAAGTGAGGGCTCTCTTTCCCAGTGCTCAGGATCAGCAAAACCTAAAGGAGCCCCCAAAATGGCAAGTTCCAGCCGTCCTTTGGTTGTCAATCTTCTCTGGTGTGAAATCTTCCTGTGCCTATTTTGTGAGACTCTCTGTTTCTCTCCCCTTCCCAGATGGATACACCATTGAAGATATCATGCTATTCTGGGAAGACAACAGGAGTGTCATCCACATGGCTGAGAAGCTGCAAATCTCTCAGTTCTCTTTCCTGGGGAGGACGATTACTAGCAAACAGATGTATTTCTACACAGGTGGGTCCCACCCCTTCCTTCTCTCCCATCCCTTTTCCCTTTGCACTCCCATAAATTCCCAGTGGCCTCTGCCTAGGACCCCTACACTCTCTGCTGCCTCCCTCCCCATTTTCCATTGGGTCTGCATGCCTGCCAGACCCCCTTGATAAAACCCCAACAGCTCGCCCTGTGCAAGTGAGGAAGGGCTGTGGAAGCACTGGGCCCAGCTGACCAGGCTCTGCAGGTATAAAGGATTCATGCTCCTCTCAGGGCTGGCCTCTCAGCCTCCATCTGTTTACAGCTTGGAGCCATCTCTTGCCTCTCTCATTCCCAGATGTAAGATACCATGGAGCAAGTGAGAAAGGAATGGGAGAGAGCAAACTTGCTCTGCCACGTGGGCCTGCTGAGATGTGCCATTCTCACTGGTCTTCTCAGGTGGGATGCCCGTGGATGGAGAGTTAGAGGCTGAACTGCCCATCAGTCACCACCACCTCCATTGTGTGCCTCTCCACCCTGCAAAGCCCCTGGGCCCTGCCAACCTGACATCAGTGTGTCTCCTTTCCAGGGTCCTATGTGCACCTGATACTCAAGCTCCAGGTCCAGAGGGAAGTCAAGAGCTACCTTGGGCAGGTCTACTGGCCTACAGTCCTCACCACTACTCTCTTCTGAATATTGTTTTGGATGAACTATGATTCCTCTGCAACCAGGGTGACAATTGGTAGGTCCTGTCTCCATTCCAGGGAGAAGCATGGATTGTCTTCTTTGGAAAAAAAAGGCAAGCATAAGGGATTGCTACATGGTGCAGCCTGTGACTGTGTATGCAAGGAGGCAAGGGCTTTTCCAGCTGGTGTGTGTGTAGGTGCTCGTCCAAGCCCCAGTGGAGAGACTGACATTGGAGATCGGTGTGAAAAACACACTAGACTTGCAATCCTGGTATGTTGTGTCCGAAGTACCAGAATTCATAGTTCTTCGAGTCCATAAGTAAATGGACAAGTCACACATTTAGATCATAAATACAACACAATAAACCTTGATCTAATCAAGGCGTCAAAATGCCTTACCAGGCAGCAGAGCTTCAAGAGCAACTTTCCTGAAGGAGTCTATGATGGGACCCAGATCCAGGTCTGCTTTCTCCCTCATCATCTTTGGGGAAGATTCCTCAGCCTCCTTCTTTGGGAGATCTTTCAGGATTAAATCTTTGCACTTGTGTAATAGTTTAGGGCTCACAAACTTTTCCCGGGGACTAAAGGAAGACAAAAGGGGAAGGGGCCAGCACAGGGCAAGGGGGAACCACAGGTGTTAATCCCGGAGAAGCAGCTGTAGCTGGGGTTTTGGCACTTGATGATAAGAGTGATGGGATGTCGTGGACCACTGAGGCAGAGGCTAGACTTCAAGATGGGGGAGGAGGAACAAAGTAAGCACTTCAGCAAAGGCACTCCCTGGCCCTCAGAGGTGGAAGGCTGTTGCTGAGGGTCCTCCTCACTCCATAGATGGCCAGGGGTCCAGTGGCTTGCCAGCAAGCTCAGCCACCAGAGGAGACTGAGCCGGTGCCATTCTGTTTGTAGGTCTCACTTTGATGCTCATCCTGAACACCATCAACTCTCATCTGCGGGATAAGCTCCCCCACATTTCCTACATCAAGGTCATCGTCATCTATATCCTTGTGTGCTTGTTCTTTGTGTTCCTGTCCCTGCAGGAATATGTCTACATCAACTATCTTTTCTACAGCCAGGAACCTCTGAGACACCATAGACGACACAGGAGGCCACAGAGTCATTGCCCACTATCAGCACCAGGAAGTGGTGGTGGGGAACCTGCAGGTTTGACTTTTTCACTGCAAATCAGCTTTCCCTGATCACCTCTTCTGCCCTGGCTTAGCGCTTTTGACCCTTCCACATTTCTTGGTTCCTTTAATCCTCACATGCAGAGACACACAGCACACATGTGTGCGCATGCACACATACACACACGTGAACAGGTAATGAGGAAGTAGGACTCTTTATCATCACTCCTTAGTACATGATCATTGTCCAAGGTCACAGAGCAAGTATACAGCAAGGCTAAATTTCTGCAGAACTTTGGACCAAATTCGATCCACTTTGCATTCATCCAGGGCAAGCAATGAAGCTGGAAGGAAAGATGGGCAGAGGGAGGCTGAAAGGGTGACAGACACCGGAGAGGCTGGCCTGCCTACCCTGCCTTCTTTGGCACTTCAGACTCCCAAGGCAGTGCTGAGGCTCTTGCTGTGGGCGGTAACTTTATGACCAACAACATCCTTCCTCCTTCACAGAGAGCCCAGCCCTGCCGACCTGAGCAGTCCTCCATCCACCACACAGTGCTCCTGAGGGAGCAGCTGCTCCCAGGCAGACATTGGCTTGGCAGCCGCCATGGCCTTCCCTTGCATGGTGACAGCCTCTTGGTCCTGTTCCTCAGCCTCCTGCACACCAGAGACCCTGAGAGGAAATGGCTCTGTCTGTGAAGATATCGACAGTAACAATGCAAGTGCTAATGAGGAAAGTCCCTCACCTCTCCCTGCCCCCGTGCATAGCTACCTAGGCCATAGGAAACTGATGAGCCTATCCATTATCTCCTAAAGGATGGCCTGATTATCGTGGAATCGAAGTCAGCTATCTTCCCACCACCCTGGCTGAGGCCACCCTGGCAAGACCAGAAAGCCTCAGTTCTCTGACATCCATCTCTGAGCAGGCCCAGCTGGCCACTTCAGAAAACCTGAGCCAGCTCACTTCTCTCTCACTCCAGGCCCTGCTGGCCACTGCAGAAAGCCTGAGCGATCTCCCCTCCACCTCAGAGCAGGCCCACCTTGGCTACGGTGTTCACTTTAATGCTTTCCAGAACGATGACAATGACATCCCTACCAAAATCCGCAACCGTGCTGAGGCCCATGGCCATGCTGAGACCCGTGACTCTGAAGACTCTGATGGTAGCTTGACCTCAGATGAGAGCCATGGCCATGGCCCCAGTGGGCAGCTTGTGCTTCGCCGTGGCCAGGGCTGTGTGCAAGAAGCAAACCATAAGCTGGAGGACATCCATAGCTTACACAATGATGTCAATGTTAAGAACAGCTGCCTTGGCCTTGAGGACCAGCCCGAATGTGGTGCTGATAGTATATGGATCCTGTATGATGACGACCTCATGGCCAGTGTCCAAGACAAAGACGGTAGTTCAGAGTCTGAGGACAGTGTCTCCCTCCAATCCCCAACCCTGGGTGCGCCTTCGCTGAAAAGTTCTCCTTTGATCTCTTTAAACCTGACTACGTCCCTAAGGTTGACAAGTGGTCCTGGTTCCTCTTCCCTCTGTTCTTTGGGTTTTTCAACATTGCTTATGGGGTGTACCACATCTATTAGGCCCCCGGTGGCCCCAGAGCGGCAGGGAAACTGTGCTCTGCTCCTTTATAGCTTCTTTTGGTTTTATTTTTCCCTCTCTCCTTCATTTATTTTATTTTGTGGCTTTCTGGGCAATCTGATCAGTTCCACACTTCTCTTTATAAGCACGAGGTGGAGAGTGATTGGAAAGCGTGTACTCTGGCTGGAAAGGAAGGGACTGAGGAGGAGTTGGAAGTAAAGAGCACCTTGGATTCCTTTCTTGCTAGAAGGTGCTCACCTTTCCAAAGACTTCTCACAGCTAGTAAGCATGGAAAGGCCCCTGGGAATGTTTAGAGGACAGGGGGAAGCCAGGTTTGGGGACAGGGAAGGATCTAAGCCTTGCTCACAAACGTTTATGGGGGCTTTACTGTTCCCCTGAGGTGTCAAACTTTCTTTTTCATGACTTTTTCTCTTCTTATGTTTCCTCTTAGGGATTACAGACCTAGCTCAACCTCTGCTTAGGGCTTCATAGGAAAAAGTCAAGCTGGGTTGGGCTGGGGTGCACAGGGGAAGGGCTAGACTTGGCTTGGAAGTTCAGGGAACTGGCCATGGGGAACACGGGGAGTATTTGTAAGTGCCTTTTAGCCACTCTTTTTGTCATATTTAGAATGTGGCATGGTGGTGCAGGGTTTGGGGGATCGTAGGTGGGTGAGGCTGCACGGCGACCTGTCAGGGTAAGTGACAGAGCACACACCCAACAGGAGGTTGCAGTGGGGCAGGGGGCAAGGCCAAGTTGGAGATGACACTGTTGAGCTGGCCTCTTTGGAGAAATGGGAACTTCTCTTGCCTGTATTTCTGCTACACAATGCCTGACACCAGGGACTTCATACGTCTGTCTGAGTTGGGAGTTCGCTTGCTATCAGATGCTGAGTTGATCACGAATCGCAGATTAAGCAATTGAGAATAAGTGCTAGGGTTAGGAAAGTTCAGAATTGGGAGTTCACCATCTGACCCAGACTAGCAGATGAACATCTACTGTAAATCTATATACTAATCCTTTCTATTGTCTAGTGCATAGTGTCAACAAGCTCACTGACCCACCACACCATCGGACCCTCACAGGAGCCCCATGAGCCAGGAAAGGCAAAGCACATTGTTCCTAGTGTGGCAAGGAAAACAAACGGAGCTTGTGTGCTGTGCTTGAGGGTGTGCAGACAGTGAGTGGTAGAGCCACCCCACTTGCTCTTCCTTCTCCTAACTCTCTAAACCAAAGAATTCCCCTTTTTTTTCACCCCTTCACAAAACGGGTGCTCCGGCATTCAATCTGCCTCTCTACCAGGCCCCCAACCTTACTCTATGGTACCGGTACCAGGGGTGTCTCTGCAGGAACTGGCTGGGGGCCAGCCAAGGAGTGGGAAGCGAACTGATGGAGAAAGTGGGCACTTCCCACCCAGCAGGGCCCCTAATGGAAGTAGGCTTGGCCTGTGCTTCAGCTTGCCAAGCAGTTCCACCTCATTGATAGAGGCCATGAGGGAGTGAGCGTCACCAAGCACTCAACCTGTACCCCCTTTCTCCTTTGGAAGCCTCTCCTGCAGCCCCTCACCTCTCTGCCTACCTCCGTTTAAGTATGCTTCTGTGTTTGTGTTTCCTTTTATACCTGGATGTGTTTGTATGTATCAACGTAGGCCTAGGTGCATGTACAGCATTTTGGGAAGCTGTATACTGCTGTGCATATCACTGTAAATCTATATTACCATGCATGCATGCGTATGTGCAACAAATTGTGGACATGTCCATGTGGATGCATCCCTGTGAAAGTGTGGCTTACGTATGTGTCCTTGCGTGTAAATGTATGTGTGTATTCTGAGTGTGTGTGTGAGTGCATGTGTGCACACCTGTGTTAATCTGGTTTGAGTGAGCGTGAAGCAAAATGCACCTGACAACATATATATTCCCTGTTGGTGGCCCTTCAAGAAGCTCCAGAATTCCTTTGGCCTATTCTCACGTGGGGAGCGCCCTTTGACTGCGCTGGTTGAATGACTGTTTCTCTCCAATTCCCTGTTCCAGGGACTGCATCTCCTGGTCCCCATCCACTCCTTGTCCCCTCCCTAAATGCATCTGTGCTGTCTCCTGGACAGAGGAGTCAGAGGACATGAATGTAGTCCTGAGGAGCGGTAATTTAGTGCCTTGAGGTAGGAAATGCTCAGTCCTTGGGATCAGCTAGAAGTGCAGAGCATCTTCCCTTGTTCTGGGAGGACATTCTTGAGAGTCACAGGCTGGGGGGAGGGCCTGAAGGATACAATGAGAACAGAAACATGCTGCAAACGATGGGGTGGGAGGGCCAGCAAACTGGACAGGGTGTTGTCTCTAACCTCCATTCCCATTGCCTTGTAACCCTGACACACTTGTGGCAGCTGGTGGTAAACACATGCAGGCAGGTGATGTATTGAAGCCCCCAGGGCATCGCCTGGAATGGCTGCAGGTGTGGACTCTGGTGGTGGCCCATTTGGGCACAGGAGACACTTTAGTAGCCTGCCCTGGGATGGTGGTTGGCTGATGGACTCCAGCACCGGGCCACAAGTTCCCCCTTGGATTTAGAGTCCAGAACTCGCCACTTCCACCCTTCCAGGGAAAGCAATAGTCAGAGGGGAGAGAGGGAAGTGCCAAGGTGCGCTAAGGACTGCCTGCCTCAGTGGACCCAGCTTGTTGCCTCTTCCTCCCTTCTGCACAAGCATATAGCCTCTCACACTCAGACACACACACAGACCCACACCATCACCCACCTGTGCAGACACGCATGGGGGGCACTCAACTTTATTGGTAAATGCCTATACACATGCAGACCTTCACACACTCACATATGGCCACACACACTCACGTGCACAATCACACAGGCACGCGTGTGCACACACACACACACACACACACACAAATACTGTAGAACACTTAGAAACAACACTGTTGCCACCACACTGGCTAAGATTCCCTCTTTATTTTTGGACAACACACAGAGAGATCCAGGTTAAGGGAGGAGCAGTAGCCTCATGTCTGAAACTCCCCACATGGCTGTAGAACGGCTGGCTTCCTGGAGCCCAAGCATTGCTTGGCTGCCTTGGATTTGAGTCTCCAGGACCCTGGTGGGTTTTGAGCCCTGTGGGGGGCTGAGCAGTTGATTTGCCAGGCAGTCA
>JAPYYL010000031.1:10744514-10754599 GCA_028534055.1 Eulemur mongoz | reverse complement strand
CAACCTAAGGTTTAAGTCTATTATGCACCGTGATTTGATCTTTGTGAGAGGTGAAAGCTGTGGGTCCTGTTTCAGTCTTCTACATGTGGCTATCCAATTTTCCCAGCACCATTTAGTGAATAGGGCTTCTTGTCCCCAGAGTATGTTTTTGTCTGCTTTGTCAAAGATTAGATGTCTATATAAGGATGGTTTTATATTTCGATTTTCTGTTGTGTTCCAGTGGTCTGAGTCCCTGCACTTGTGCCACTACCAGGCAGTTTTAAGAACCACAGTCTTGTAGTATAGTTTGAAGTCTGGCAAATTTTTACCTCCCATTTTGCTTTTGTTGCTTAAAATTGCTTTTGCTATACAAGGTCTTCCCTGATTCCATACATAGTGTATAATTATTTTTTCTATATCTGTGAAAAATGATGTTGGTAATTTAATAGGGATTGCATTGAATCTGTAGATCACTTTGAGTAGTATAGACATTTTAACAATGTTGATTATTCTGATCCATGAGCATGGTATGGTTTTCCACCTATTTACGAGTTCTGCTATTTCCTTCCTCAGTGTTTCATAGTTTTCCCTATAGAGGTTTTTTACCTCTTTATTCAAAGATATTCCTAGATATTTTATTTTCTTTGTTGCTATTTTGAAGGGTACTGAGCCTTTAATTTCCTTCTCTGTTTGACTGTTATTGGCATATATGAATACCTCTTATTTGTGTATTTTGGTTTTTAACCTGAGACTTTGCTGTATTTGTTAATCAACTCGATGATTCTCTTGGTTGAATCCTTGGGGTTTTCCAGATATAACATCATATCATCAGCAAAGAGTGAGATTTTTATCTCTTCTTTCCCTATTTGTATTCCCTTCATTCTGCTCTCTTGCCTGTTAGCTCTCACAAAGGCTTCCAATATTATGTTGAAAAGTAATGGGGACAGTGGGCAGGCTTGTCTGGTTCCAGTTCTAAATTGAAATGCTTTCAATTTTTCCCCATTCAGTATGATGTTGACTGTGGGTTTGTCATATATGGCTTGTATCATTTTTAGGTAGGTTCCATCTATGCCTATTGTGTTAAGCGTTGTTATCACAAAAGGGTGTTGTATTTTTTCAAGTGCTTTTTCTGCATCTATTTAGAGGATCATATGACTTTTATTTTTGCTTCTATTTATGTGGTGAACTACATTTATAGGTTTACGTATGTTGAACCACCCCTGCATCTCTGGGATGAAGACCACTTGGTCATGATGGGTTATTTTTTTGATAAGCACTTGGATTTGATTTGCTAGGATTTTATTGAGAATTTTTACATCTATATTCATAAAAGAAATTGGTCTTTAGTTCTCTTTATTGTTGCATCCTTTCCTGGTTTTCGGATTTTATGTTGGCTTGGTAAAACGTGTTGGGGAGAATTGCTTCTTTCTCGATATTGGAGAATAATTTATGTAGGATGAGCACCATTCTTCTTTGTATGTGTGGTAAAATTCGCATGTGAACCCATCTGGACCAGGGCTTTTCCTTTTGGGAAGGTTTTTTATTGCTGTTTTGATTTCAGTTCTTGATATTGGTCTATGCAGGAATTCTATTTCTTCCTGGTTGAGGCTGGGAAGGCTATGTGTTTCTAAAAATTTGTACATTTCCTCCATATTTTCCAGTTTGTGTGCATAAGGATACTTGTAGAAGTCATAGATGATATCGTGTGTCTCTGTGGCCTCATTTGTGATTTCTCCTTTCATGTTCCTAATGGAGGTTATTAGAGATTTTTCTTTTCTGCTCTTGGTTAGTCTAGCCAGAGGTGTGTCTATTTTGTTTATCTTTTCAAAGAACCAACTTTTTGGTTTATTAACTTCCCTCACGGTTTCCTTGTTGTCCTTTTCATTTAATTCTGATTTGATCTTAGTAATTTCTCGCCTTCTGGTGGGTTTCGGGTAGTTCTGCTCTTCTTTCTCCAGCTCTTTGCGTCTATTCATTAGGTTGTCTATTTGTAAGTTTTCTGTCTTTTTGATATAGGCATTTATGGAAATGAATTTTCCTCTCAGGACTGCTTTAGCTGTGTCCCAAAAATTTTGAAAAGTTGTGTCTCCTTTGTTCTTTAATTCAAAGAATCTTTTGATTTTCATCTTGATTTCTTCCTTTATAGAATAATCATTCAGGAGAAGGTTGTTTAGCTTCCATGATTTTGAGTAGGAATGAGAGTTTCTATTAGGGTTCATTATTACTTTTATTCTGCTGTGATTTCAGAAGATGCATGGTATAATTTCTATTTTTTTAAATTTTTTGAGACATGCTTTCTGACCTAGGTTATCGTCAATCTTACAGAATGTCCCATAAGCTGTTGAGAAGAATGTATATTCTCTGGACTTTGGGTAGAATGTCCTGTAGATGTCAATCAGGCCCATTTGTTCCAGCATTCTATTTAAGTCCATTATTTCTTTGTTTATTTTCTATTTGGAGGATCTACCCTGTACTGTCAGTGGGGTGCTAAAGTTTCCAGCTATTACAGTATTGTTATCTATCATTTGGTTCAGATCAAGTAGGGTTTCCTTTATGAATCTGGGTGCACCTAAGTTCGGTGCATTTACATTAAATGTAGTCATGTCTTCTTGTTGAATTGTGCCTTTCACAAGTATATAGTAACCATCTTTGTCTTTTATTACATTCATTGTTTTAAAAACTAAGTTTTTGGAGATTAAGACTGCCACACCAGCTTTCTTTTGGCTACTGTTTGCTTGAAATATCGATTTCCATCATTTTATTTTCAGTCTAAATGCATCTTTGCAGGTTAGGTGAGTTTCCTGAAGACAGCAGATATTTGGTTTGGGTTTTTTTATCCATTGGGCCAGTCTATGTCTCTTGAGTGGGGAGTTCAAGGCATTCACATTTATTGAAAGAACTGATAAGTGGGACAGCTTTCTGTCCAGCTTGTTGGGTAGAACTTCATTGCTATGTTTTCTCTCTTGAGCCATTGTGGTAGTTGGAATTTGATCTTTAGCTCCAGAGTAGTTTTACATTCGTGGGTCTTTCTTGTGCTGGTCTGTGTGTAACTCTTTTTAGTACTCCTTGGAGGGCTGGTCTTGTCTTGGTGAATTCCCTTTGTCTTTGTTTATCTGAGAATATATTAATTTCTCCTTCATATAGAAAATTTAGCTTAGCTGGGTACAAGATTCTAGGCTGGGCATTATTCTGTTTCAGAAGAGTGAGAATGGGGCCCCAAACTCTTCTTACATGTAAGGTTTCTGTTGAGAACTCTGGTGTAATTCTGATGGGCTTTCCTTTTTATGTTACTTCTTTCTCCTTAAAGCTTGAAGAGGGGACTCTTTAGTGGATATTTTTGTCAGTCTAATGACTACGTGGTGTGGTGTTTTCCTATTTGCTTTGAATCTCCCAGGGGTTCTTTGAACTTCTTGAACCTGTATATCTAGAGTTTTAGGAAGGCCTGGAAAATTTTTCTCAATTATGTCTTCAAATATCATATCTAACCCCTGCTTATTATCTTCTTCACCCTCAGGAATGCCAACAACTCTCATGTTAGACTTCTTCATATAATTCCACATTTCTTGTAGACTCTGATCGTCTCTCTTATTTCTTTGTTCTATCTCTGTGACTGACTTATTTAATTGGAAAGAGTTATCTTCAATCTCTGAGATTGTTTCCTCTGTTTGATCTACCCTGATCTTCAGACTTTCCCCTGTGTTTTGTGTTTCAGAGAGTTATTCCACTCTCTGAATAAATTCTTCATTTCTAGAAGTTCAGTTTTGTTATTCTTCTATAATTCAGTTTCTTTAGTGAATTTTTCTTCCAAATCCTATATTTTTTGTGGTTTCTTTGTGTTGGTTATCCATTATTTCTTGCATACTATTCAGCTTATTTATAATCCATAACAAATTTTTCCTGTAACATGTTGGTATTTTGAGTCTGGTTTGTGTCAAATGGTTGAGAGCTAGTATTTCTCTTTGGGGGTGAGATTTCCATTTGATTCTTTGTGCTCCTCATGTTTTTTTGCTAAGATCCTCCCATCTGGATCTATCATTAGATCTTTTCTTACAGTTTTAGTCTGCTTCGCAGCACACTTTGTACTCTGTTCTTAGGCTGTGAGCAATCTAGGTATGTTGCTTACTTTTTCAAGAGAGGGAGACTGTTGTGTATTGTTTAGAGTTTTTTCTACCTCAGTTGGGGGCTGCTTCTGGCGGGTCCAGCCCTAGAGGATTGGAATGACCTTAGACCATTTTGGCGAAGTAAGTCACTGTGTTGTGGACTTTCAGTTAGCAGGCAGGATCCACACTAGCTACAGGCAGAAATTCTCTCTGTGTGCGTTTGTTTGTTTTCCTTTGGTTCTTCTTCTATAGTGGTAGTTTCTGCCTCTTTCTGCAGGAAGGACACAGGCTACGGGGTGTGCATGGTGCCCTTGCTTGCTCGGCATCCCAGCTGCTGCAGCTCCCACGGGAAAAAGTCTGCCCTGGCCCAATGTCCCCAAGGAGCAGGCTCCACACTGTCGCATCTGGAGAAGTACTCAGTGTTCACACAAGGGCGGAGATACTATACAGGGTCCATGGACTAGGGGAGGGAACCATCCAGGGAGCCGACGGCACTCTATGGCTCCACAGCAACTAGGCTATAGACCCCAAGATGGTGACCACATGTCCGCAGATCACTGATGCTGGGGGTGAATGTTCAGGGTTCCAGGAGGCACTAGAGCTGGGGACCTGGCAAGCTTGGAAGCCCATAGTAGCTCCCCAGGTAGAAGGCCACCAAAAACCAAAGCAAAGAAAAGAAAAAAAAAAAGAAAGAAGAGAGAAAAGAAAAAAAAAGAAAAAATAATAAAATAAATAAATAAATAAATTATAAAAAGATTTAAAAAAAAATTCTGTAATTTGGTGAACCTTCGCTGCTTTCACCTTAGCGCTGTCCATCTCTCCCGACTAAACACAGTCTTGGCGGAAATCCCCCAGAGTCTAAGCTGTTTCCCATTGATGTCTCTTGTCCACAGAGTTTATGCAAAGCCCGAGCTCTTGGCTTGTGTTCACGGACTAGGGGAGCGAGCCACCCAGGGAGCCGCTGGGCACACTATGGCTCTGCAGCAGCTATGCTGTGGACCCCAAGATGGCAACCACAGGCCTGTAGATCACGGGGGCTGGGGGTTAATGTTCAGGTTCCGGGAAGCACCAGCGCTGGAGGCCTGGCGAGTGTAGAGGACCACAGGGGCTCCCTGGCCAAGGAACCACCAAAAAAAGCAAAAAAATACAAAAAAATCTGTGGTTCGGCAAATCTTTGCTGCTTTTCACCTTAGCACAACTCCATCCCTCCCCGCTAAACGCGGTCTCGGCAGAGATCCCCCAGGTTCTAAGCTGTTTCCCATTGATGTCTCCTATCCACAGAGCCCCACATCTCCTGTCTCCCGTGGTCATTCTGCACCAGCTTCAGGCAGGTATCTAATTAAGTGGGTGTGGAGGTCAGTGGGGAGAACAAGCCACTTTCCTATGAGGCTTACCCCGCCCCACTGAATGGTGAGGTGGGCGCAGCCATCTGGCACTCTGCTGTCTATTGTCAGTCCCACAATCTCCAGAATTTTGCTATCTCATTTCCCATTCACCTCAAACTTTTCTTGCTCTCTGTGTCCCACATTGACTCTCCGTGGATTCACACCACTGTTCTTGTGGGGGAGTGATCCTCTAGTGTTGTGGTTGGCCGAGATCCATGCCTTCCTCTCTGGGAGCACGAATCCAGGAGGTCCCCTCCACTCCACCGTCACTAGAGCCCCCTCCTGATGAACTTGCTGTGCTCTGTCTAGTCACCACTTCTCCCTGAATCCCTAACACCACTGATCTTTTTATTATAGCAATAGTTTTGCGTTTTCTAAAATGTCATGTAGATGGAATGATAGGGTGTAGACTTTTCAAACTAGCTTTTTTCATTAGCAACATACGTTTAAAATTCCTCTTTTTTTTCATGGTTTGAGATCTCATTAAAAAAATTGCTGAATGGTATTTTTATTCTGTGGTATGGAGGTGCCACAGTTTTTTTATCCATTCACATATTGAATATCATGGGATATCGTGGTTGCTTCCAACTTTGGGATGAATAAAGCTGCTATAAACATTTGTGTGCAGGTTTTTGTATGGAGCTAAATTTTCAGCTACATATAATGAATATCTAGGTGTGTGGTTGCTGCATCCTATAGTAAGGCCATGGTTAGCATTGTAAGAAACTGCCAAACTGTCTTCCAACGTGTGTACCATTTTGCATTCCTATCATCAATTAATGGAAATTCCTATTGCTCAGCATCCTCACCAACAATTGTTATCGTCAGTGTTTTCCATTTTAGACATTGTATAGGTGTTGTGATATTTCCTTGTTGTGTAAACTTGTAAATGCCTAATGACAAATGATGTTCATATTTCCTGTGCTTCTTTGCCATCTCTATATCTTCTTTGACAAGCTGTCTTTTCAGATCTTTTGCCAATTTCTATACTGGTCATTTGTTTTCTTGCTGTTGAGCTACTAGAGTTATTTGTATATTTTGGATATAAGTCCTGTATTAGATATGTATTTTGGAATTATTTTCTCCCAGTCCATGGCTTATCTTTTCATTCTCTTGACAGTGCCCTTCACAGAGCAGAAGTTTTTAATTTTAATAATGTCTAACTTACAATTTTGCCTCCATAGTGGAGCAGCAGTCCAGTTTCCCCTTTCTATTCCAGATCAGTCACCCCAGGCAACACGGCAACTCTTGGCCTTTTCAGTCAGAGGCATGGAGATTCCAAGGAGACTGGGGGCAGTCTTCACTTCCAGTTGAGTGGAGTCACTATTTTGTCTCCTGTAGGAATCATTCCTTCACCTGGAACTAAGACTTCTAGGCTAGCAGAGCATAAGGTTGTTGTGAGAATAGGAAGGAAAACATCTGCTGGTAGGTCACTAGGGGTAAGGTGAGTGGTGCCATGCCCACTTCCACCACTTAATTCCTGGACCTTTGAATCCTGGCTATGGCAGAAACCACACCATATATTGGATGCTGATTCAGAGCTTATGCAGCCTTCTAGAGAACTGCAGCCCTGCAAAGTATTGTCACCTACTTGGTGCTGTTAACTATGACTTGATAAAGGCCCTTGCCCTGTTATTTTTCACAAATATATTAGTTTGTGTGTCTATACAGATACATATATATAGCAAAGACCTTTATTTCCTTTCCTCCTTAACTGCCTTATCATGTAATTTACATGTGTTGACTTCCTACCAGTATTTAAGTATTGTTGATTTTATGTAATATTATATAAGTTATGGGATATCAGCACAAGATAAACCTCATTGAAGGAACTTATCTCTAATTCTGGGGAAACAATTAGTATTTTTCCGTTTGTGTGCAGGACAGCTGTATTGCGTTAGGCAGAATCATGACCTTGCTTTTGTGTTTATTTGGACCTTAGGTATGGTCTAAGCAGGTGTGTATGGGTGCCAAGTGTAGATGGGTTTGACCGGTCATGGTTACTTATGTGTGCCAACTTGGCTGCCTCAGATAGCTGGTCAAAAATTATTTCTGAATGTGTCTGTGAGGGTGTTTTCAAAATATGTTGGCGTTTCAGTCATTAGACTGAGTAAAAGAAACCGCCCTCACCAATGTGGCTGCCACTGAGAGCCTTAACAGATAAAAAAATTGGAAGGAGGGCAAATTTTCTCAATTTCCGAGCTGGGATATCCCTCTTCTCCTGTTATCAGACCACTGATCTCTGGGTTGTCGGACCTGCAGAAACCAGGACTTACACCAGCAGCTCAACTGTTCCCTGATATTCTCACCAGTATTTCTGTGGAGAATGCAGACTATTGCAAGCATGTTGGCCACTATCTACACAGCACTCGGCTTAACCTAAATCCATGGCCTTAAGCGACCCCTGTTTATGGAGTTAAACCTCAGGTCTAGCCATGGCCCCTGTCCAGACAGACAGTAGGGTATTTTCCTTCCACCCAGTGACACCTCCACCTGGATGGGCTAGAGCACCTCGCCATCTGCACTGTCCCCACTGACCTCATCCTCCCCACTTTTCCTCATCCCATCACGATCAACTGTTCCTCCTTCCCCCTCACCTTCAGCTAAAGGCAGCGGCTTCCGCCTAGCCAGTAGCCCCAAAGTCAGATCATTAAAGATTCTCACCATGATTTCACAGACCCTGACGTCCTAAAACTCTCACGTGTGTCTCCACCTCACCACCCTCCCTGCATCAGACACAATTAAGTTTACTTTGGGTTACTTGTTGTTTTTCCTCAATAGATGTTCAATAACTGTTTGCTGTATCAATGAATGAATAGATCAAAATACCAGAGGGTCCCATTGGCTGATTCAAAGTGTGGAGCCTTCCCCCTTCCTTGGCCTTCTGGCTTCATGGAAGGCACGTGCCAAAACTGCACATCTGACATCAGAATTCCCCTGGACTGTCCCTGAGAGTGTCATTATGGACGTCTCCTCCCCAGGCCCAATCTCCGTGTTGGAGGTTTGGATGCTGGCAACAGGTCGGGGCCTGATGCTTCCTGCACTGGGACCCACACTTCCCCATCAGTGTGACAAGGAAGGGTGCCACCTTCTTTGTCACAGCACGTCCACAGCCAGCCCCTCATTGGCAGTGTCTGGGTTTATTAACCACAGGGCTTCCTTCCTCCAGTTTCCCCTCCAAGCAGCAGCACTACTGCCTTTCCCCACCCAGTGCTCTTCCAGGCCTGTCTCACCTGTCAGCATCAGGTGCCAACCATCGACCAGCACAGTGGAGTTTCTGGGGGCCCAGGGTTCACAGAGGATGAAACTCTGGCCCTCACAGATGTCCAGACAGCTCCCCACCTGGGACCCTGGCCAGGGTGCACTAGAATACTAGAGGGGTCAAGGGACTTCAGGGGACTCACCCAGAGTGATGCAGGGTGCCAGCTATTCTATTTCTGAGAGATCTGGTGGCTCCTAAGTGGGATGCAGTGTCTCCATCCACCCAACAGGCCTGGCCACTCAGATCACATTGCAGTTTCCATCTGGGGACAAATGATGGACCCCGGATTTCCCAAGCCCATTCATGTACCTTGTCCAGTCCTCCCTCCTCCCTGCCCCTTCCCTCCCTCTGGTCCTTCCCCCACTGGGCTGAGCTCTGGAGGCAGAGCTCTGAGTGCCAGCCTGCCTGGGGCTCTGTGGCTGTGGTTTTGCATGTGGTCTCTCTCCTGGGCTCTGGCCACCACTGTCCTCCAGATCCCCGCAACACCCCTCACTCACTGAGGTGTCCTGTCTACTCTCCTTCCCTGGCTCCTGGTCACTCTGACCAAATCTTTCCTTCTCTAAAGGAAAAGGTACTCTGGCATTTCCTATGCTTAAATCAAGCCTAGAGGAATGATATTACTCAGGCTATCACTGCCTGAATCAAGCTTCTTCTGGGGGAGGAATTAACCTAATCAGAGACAGTGGAGATGCAAATTAAAATAACAACAGTGAAACAATATTTCTTCACCAAATTTTACTCATAATTTTCTCCAAAATTTAAGAGACTGATAAAATAAGATATTTGTTAGCGTGTAGGATATTCACATACATTTCTGAGAAAATACAGTATTTTTGGAATAAAATTTTTATGATATTTGTAAAAAGTTGAACTAGTCATACCATTTCCTCTTTCAGCCAATGTCCATGTTAATGTATCTTTCTTATTAGAAAACATGCATATTTGCCCAAAAATTTCAGGTTCAGAAATAGTATTTCAGTTCTATAAATCATAGCAACAAATGGAAAACAGCTTATGTGTTCATCAGGAGAAGAAATGTTTAGTTAACTGTGACACACAGCTACTTTACAGTTCTAGGGACCAGTTACAAAAGTGAGGCTGGAAGGTCCTGCACCCATCTTATTAAGTGGCAAAAAAATGTGATAGATTTATATGTATATCATACCAGTGGGTATTTTACAGCACTGTATGTTTTCATAGTGCATCTACGTCTAAAAAAGCCTACAGTAAGGCTTAAAATAATGCACAACATATTACTATGAACAATAGTGGTCACCTCTGAGGAAGAGACTTAACTGTAGATAAACTTTGTAAAGAGAAAAATTTTGATTTATCTATATTTTTAGTAGTTTTGTAAGA
>JAPYYL010000031.1:10725888-10744414 GCA_028534055.1 Eulemur mongoz | reverse complement strand
GGACTACAGGCATGCGCCACTATGCCCGGCTAATTTTTTCTATATAGATTTTTAGTTGTCCATATAATGTCTTTCTATTTTTAGTAGAGACGGGGTCTCGCTCAGGCTGGTCTCGAACTCCTGACCTTGAGCAATCCACCCGCCTCGGCCTCCCAGAGTGCTAGGATTACAGGCGTGAGCCACCGCGCCCGGCCCAGTGCATATAAATTCTGATGTGGTTTGTTAGGGGCTCTCAAGTGACCAAGGGCCCAGGCTGCTTCCTGCTTCTGACTCCCCCGTCTCACATGGAGTTGTCTTGCTTGCCATTGAATGGAGGGAGAAAGCGAGGAAATGGTGCCCTGGCTCTCCAGTGCCTGGATGGGACAAACAAGACCTCTGCTCATGATCCAGTGAAAAAGGATAGTCACATGACCCTTCCTCATTACAAGTGGACTCCACTTTTCCCATGTGTCCAGGAAGGAGAAGAAGACAAGATGTGTAAGAGCACTTAAAATCCTGGCCACAAACTGTTACATAGTAGGTGCTCAACAAAAAGCAATGGCTACAATGTGTTATGACAACACCCTTCACTGTGCGAGGAGTTTCTGAGAAGGCCAAATTTTTCCCAAGTTCTCCAACTTTTTAAAGTACCTACTACATCACGGGTGCTTTCAATTTCAGGATCACACGTAGTTTTCCAGGGATCCTGTAAATGTCAGCAGGAAGTCTTTGCCTTCTTCAGTCAATGACACTTTTCTGCACTATCCTTTGCAGCACCATCTGTCATCCTAATAGGCTGAGGAATTTCTCTTTCCATTTGACGTGGGGGCAAAATCTTACCCTATGAGTCTCGGCTACCCTCTGCATGACTGAAAATCTGTGCAGGATGTCCTTAGTCACATTGAAATCCAGGACTTTTCTGTGGGGCTTATACACAGACCAGGAGCAGTGGAAAGATGGTTATTCCTTCAGTTTTAATCTGAGCTGGCATGTCTACTCAGGAACCATTTTTTAACTTCCTAAGAGAATACCAGAGTTTCAGGAATTCAGCTTCAGGAAATATTTGTTTCACAGTGATTCCATAGTCTTTCCACATCTACCAATATAAAGGAGATGCTATGAACTGAATTATGTCCCCTCACCCCAAAATTATGTGTTGAAGCCCTAAGGCCCAATGTGATGTATGTGTAGATGGGGCCTTTCAAAAGTATTTAGGGTCAAATGAGGTCATGAAGATGTGGCCCTTATGAGGGGATTAGTGCCCTTATAAGAAGAAACATCAGAGAGCTTTACTGCTCTCTCTGTCTCTCTCTGACATGTGTACACACAGAGAGGACAGCTGTCCACAAGCCAGGAAGAGACCTCTCACCAGGAATCAAATCTACCAGTACCTTGATCTCAGATTTCCCAGCCTCCAAAACTGAGGAATAAATATCTGCTGTTTAAGCATCATAGTCTATGGTATTTTGTTTTGGTAGTCTAAGCTGACTAATATGAGAGGCTTTGGTTTTTGGCCACCCGGAAAAGCTCTTTAATCTATGTATGTGCTTGGTGGCCAGTTTCAAATAAGGCACCCCATTAAAATCCGATATTAAATATCAGGGAGATGGTTTAAAAACTTTCCGTCTAACTTCAGGGTTATATCTCAGGACTGGTGAATTATGGGCCGAATCAGACTCCACTCAGCAGCTTATTTAGAAAATATTTGGAGAATGTGTTGAAGATCCAACAGGAAGATCAGGTATCTAAATGTCACTATTCAAAGTCAAAGGGATCTTTGCTATCAGAGGGGCTCCAAGGTGAAGGAGAGGGACAATTAAGGGCCTTCTGCAGAGAGTAGAAAGGGGGAGGAGAGGTGACTCTGGGCAGTGCCACTGGCAGCAGGGCACACCCTTTAGAGGATGCAGCCACAGAGAGCTGTGCAACAGGCTGGATTCCAGAGTTGGAAGGCAGGCCCATGGGGCAAGACTCAGGAAAGGGCACGGTAGTGCAGTAAAGTACTGGTACTGCACAAAACCTGGCATCTTGGCAGGTTTGGCTCTCAATAACACACATAAAATCCCTAAATTGTATCCCTGCATATCTGTGCCCTCAGTGAGAATGACACCTTGGGGCTCTTACAAAGTGCAACCTACAGGCCTTCTCCATAGCTGATGCCCTGGGGCCTCCCTGGGCTCCTTTCCTCCTGGTCAGCCTGTCCCCTGAGTGCATTAAAATGAAAGGAGATGGATCCTCATGTAATGCTGGACTGCAGAGTGTGAGGCTCCATGGTTCATAGTGGGTCGGTGGGGCCTGGAACTATTGGGTCCACTCTGTCCTGGGGAGGGCAGAGCCTCTGACACACATTCAGAGTTTGTACCTCACCTTGACTCCTGGAATGGTCTGGGCCTCCTCTGCTCCGTGCCCTGAGGACACTGTCTCACTGTGGGTTTCTGGAGCCCCTGGAAGGGGAAGTTAGGGGCCCTCGTGCTACAGATACACACATAGCCCTGGTACCCCTAGTGCTTTCAGGAGGGTGGGCCAGGCTCTGGGAGGTCTCCACCATTCTGGGGTACATGGTCACCTCTGTACTCACTCAAGGCCTTTACCTTTTGCCTGGAAGGCCCTAGACCGAACCCCTTTGCTCACCTGAGAAACTCTCAGAACAAGAGCTCACATCCCTGATAGGGAGCAGAAGGCAGTGAGTGGGCCCCGCATCTCCCAGGGATGACTACTGGCCCTGTGTCAGAGTGTTCTGGGGTGGGGGTTCCCTCAACCAACCTTAAGGGTATTTACCTTTAATCCTGGCAGGGCCTCGACCCAACCCTGCTGACTTGACATGGTCCATCTGAGCTCAGGCCAAGCTCTAACTCCTGAGGATGCCCCTCTCCCCCTCTCACTGCCATGAGAGCCAGAGCTTGCCATGTCTTGCTGCTCCCACCTGTATCCTCGGGCGGCTGAAAACAGAGAAGCCAGATTTTGTGTGGTCCTTTCTTTTCTGGGGTGGGTAATTTCAGTCCTTACTAAGGGGACTTATCTTGACTTCTGACAAAACCTGAGACTCCTCCCTCAGCTGATGTGAGGCTGCCCCACTGAGAACAAGGTCCTCTCCTCCCTCACATGCTTCCCAGGTAGAAGTCTGGGTCCAGCACATCTGGTCACCCATGCTTGGGCCCCCTCATGGCCAACAACTGACATAGGGCATGGACAGGCTTTCTCTATCGGGGGTAAGAGGTCCCCTCACTAATCCCCCTGTGTCCTCACCTAGATGATGTCTAGCACCCCTGGGACTCCTTCCTGTGCTGACCTGGAGCTGCAACCCTCAGACAAAAGTTGTGACCACACTCAGCCCCTTCAGGCAGTGGTGAGGGAGCAACAGATCTAGCCACCCTGCCTGGAGCTTCCAGGGCTGACTGTGGGCTCAGGGTGTTTCTGTGAGGCCTCCACTGTTCTGGAGTGGGGTAGCCCTAGTCCTCCCTCACAGCAAGATGCTCACCTTCCTCAGGGCCATAAATAAGTGTGGATGTACCACATGTGGCCACCCTGCCCAGGGTCTCCCAAGGATGAAAGCAGGGGCAAGGTTGGGGCCCCTCTGTCCTCGGATCCTGGGTCAACATCCACCTGTTGTCTCCCAGCAGGGTGTGGGCATCTCCTTCTGCTCGCCTGAGGCCGTGATCACTATACCAAGCCCTTACCCTCTCTTAGACCTGGAGGTGGCTGTCAAGACGCACGTGCCAGACCACCCTCATGGGGCCTCCCAGGACTGATGGCAAGGACACGCATCTGTGGGATTCTCCCCTATCCTGAAATCTAAGGCTCCCTCCCTGCCCTCCTTCTTATCTCTGTGTTCTTATCTTGGCTGCCTGGTACAGGCTGCATCCCTTCCACTCACACCAACGGCCTTATTTCTGTCTGACCCCTAAGGTATAAGTCAGTGGCCCCCACACCCCGGGCCATCCCAGCAGTGACATTCAGGATGGAAGGGGATGGGCAGTGGGAGCCCTCAGTCCTCTCTCAGCGTCCTGAACTTGATACCTGATAGAGCCTGACATGTATGTCATCTATGTCCCCTCTATGTTCTTGAGTCAGCCCCAGGTCACAGCAGGCTCTGATTCCTAGAATCCCCTAAATACTAGTCTGCCCAAGGTGGCCCATGGCTGACAGCAGGGGCAAAGCTGGATTATTTTGGGACACTTTACCTGGGGTGGGGGCCCCCTCAGTCCACCCTCATCATCTCACTTGTCTTCTCAAAGAACCTGGGCCCTCTTGCCTCGGGTAATCTGAAGCCTGCCCCTGAGTCCCTCAGAGGCAAGTCAGTTGGCATTACATCCGGGCCCCCTACACCGGGGCTTTTGCTTTTGTCAGCTGACAGCAGGACCAAGGATGGACTGTGGGCCCCTCTATCAGGATGTAGGGGGCCTCTCAATCCTCTCTTAGGGCTCTTCCCTGTACGGAGTTGAGACAGCCTGGGGCCATACCAGGCTGCGACTCCCAGAGTCCCCTAAATCTCAAGAGTTAGTGACTCAGCCTGACAAATCTGTCCCAGGGTGGTCCACTGCTGACAGCAGGAGCAAAGTTGGATTATTTTGGGGTCCCTCTACCAGGGATGGGGCCCCCTGAGTCCAACCTCATCATCTTACCTCACTCCAAACAGAGCTTGGGCCCTCTCCCCTCCGAAGAGGTGAAGCCTGCCCCTCAGACCAATGGCCTCGCCTCTGTCAGCCCAACAGATGTATGTCAGTGGACATGAGATTCCACCCTCCATCCTGGCTTCCCGGGCTGACAGCAGAGGTGGAGCTGGATTATTTGGGGACTGTCTACTAGACGGTGGGCCCCCTCAGTCCACCCTCCACATCTCACTTGACTCCTCACAGAGCCTGGGCCCTCTACCCTCCACCGACGTGAAGCCTGCCCCTCAGACCGAAGGCCTCACCTCTGTCAGCCCACGACACAGATGTCAGTGGACATCAGATCCCACCCCCCACTCTGGCTTCCCGGGCTGACAGCAGGGGTGGAGCTGCATAATTTGGGGACCCTCTATATGGAGGCACCCTCAGTCCACCCTCCGCATCTGAGCTCACTGCTAACAGATCCTGGGCACACTCCCCTCTGCCGATCTGAAGCCTGCCCCTCAGGCCAACTGCCTCGCCTCTGTCAGCCCCCCATACGGACGGCGGTGGACGTCAAAGCTGGCCCCCCACACCCGGGCTTCACTGGGCTTCCACAAGCTTCCCCAGGTGACAGGGCAGGCAGAGCTGGATTATTTGGGGACCCTCTACCAGAGGGGTGTCCCCTCAGTCTCCCCTCAGCATCTCACCTTGACTCCTCACAGAACTTAACCCGTCTCCTAACCGTTGAGTGGAAGTCTGGACCTCAGACCAACGGCTTCGCCTCTTTCAGCCCTCCAGATGCAAGTCGGTGGATGTCACATCCGACCCCATACCGGGGTTTCCCAGGGGTGACAGAAGGGACAAGAATGGAATGTGAGGCCCCCTACAAGCATGTGGCAGAGCCTGGATCTCCACCCACTATGGCTCTCAGTTGACCCTGAGTCACATCAGAATATGACTCCCAGAGTCCCTTGTGTTCCAAACAGGAAGGGCTCAGCCTGACAATTCTGTCCCAGGGTGTGCCATAGCTGACAGCAGGGGCAGAGCTGGATTATTTGGGGCCCTCTGCCCTCCACCAACCTGAAGTCTGGACCTCACACCAAGGCCCTGACATCTGTCAACCCCTGAGGCAGAAGTCGGTGGGCATCACTCATGGCAGAGGCAGGGATGGAGCCCCTCTGTCCTAGGGTCTAAGGTTCCACTAGTCCTCCTTCAGTGTCTCACCTTCACTGCCAGCAGAACCTCAGACTCCTTCTGGACTACAATGGGATCTCCCACAGCTGACCACTAGTACAGTGCTAGAGCTCCTTCCATTCTGGAGTCCAGGGCTGCCTTGGTCTCCCCTCAGAGCCCTCACCTCAATTCCTACCGAGGCACGAGACACCTCCCTGGGCTAGCCTGAGTATGTCCCCAGTAGACTAAGGCTTAAACTGTCATGAATCCCTTGAGGCAGAAATTCACTGATACAGGTCAATGCCTGTATTGTCGAGAATTTAGGGAGTGGTAAGCCTGAAACTCTGCCTGGAGTCTTCCAGGACTGACAGGGCACAGATGGATTCTTTGGGACACCTATGTTCTGGGGTGAGTGGACACCTTGGTTCTCACTCAGGAGAGCCCTTATCTTGGCCCTTGGCCTTGATTAAATGCTGCTTGGGAAACGGGCTCTCCCTTCCATGTCAGATCATTTGTCCAGCTGCAACCCTTGTAAAAAATGACTGCAAGTCCCAGGCTAGATGTTAAATGGGGCGCTGTTGTATCCATGACCAAGGGTGACCAGTCGTATATGTAGTGCTCTCTTATTCAAATCTCTTCTGTATCTATGTTTTGTACAATTTTATTTGACTTCCATTGTTTATGCTTTTTTCTTTAGTAATTGATCCTACTTGGAAAAATGGCTATTTTGTAAGTATTTTCAACGAATTGTGTTTTGACAGTTCTCTCTACTGTTATGTGCTTCATTATTTCTGCTTTTATCTTCATTATTT
Source organism: Eulemur mongoz (assembly GCA_028534055.1). Taxonomy (NCBI): domain Eukaryota; kingdom Metazoa; phylum Chordata; class Mammalia; order Primates; family Lemuridae; genus Eulemur; species Eulemur mongoz. Next base: position 10,737,861 of record JAPYYL010000031.1, on the reverse strand, counting down.
CATACCCTCTACTAACTTAAGTTGCATATGGTATTTATTCTTTACTTTCTTGAACTGTGCAGATGTTTTAAACATTTTTATTGTCTCAAATATTTAAAGCTATCTATTTCCCTCTGAGTATCACTTTGGCTGTATCACACAGTGTTACATAGCTTTATGTGTATGACTTGAATTTTTTACAAGTTGAATATATTATTCTATTACTTATGCTATTGAAATTTTCTATATTTATCCCCAAATGAGGAGGGTAAAATTATTTTTGATAAGATTGTGAAAAGGAGATAAAAACAGAATGTAAGTTGGAGGAGATTTTAGGTTCCAAAGGCATTTTATTTTGTTTTATTTTTGTCATTAGTTATAGAACAGTTTTACACATATTTAAATGCTGTTGCCATTGTTGGGTTTATTGCAGGAATGCAAAGATGTTTAACACTAGAAGATCCATCAACATAACTGGCCATGTGTAAGAGTCAAAGATTTTCTAGGAAAATAGAAAATTCTATCAATATTTAACACAGAGGGGATTTAATGTAGGGGACTGATTCCACAAGTGATGGAGAAGGCAAATGAGGGAGAGTTGGAGAACTCAATAATTAGCCACACGAGGAAGTCAATCTAACCTCTAGGTCTGAAGGACAAACAGGAATTTAGCATTAATGGAGCCTAGGTATTGGGTTCAACAGGATCTGGAATCATGGTGGGACTATCTGATGGTGACTGGAGCCATGGAAAATGTAGCCACTGAAGGAGAATTCACTTGATGCAGAAGAAGGAGCAGAAAAACGTCTAATCTCTCTATCTTCCTGAATGAAAATGGCAATGAAATGTTGGTGAGCCTGGGAATTGGAGCCTTCAGGAGTCAAATTCTGTATAGTGGAGAGCAGAGTAGGAGAAAATGAGAGATGGATCAGGGAGCAAATAGTTCCAGGACTGGCTAACTATAGTAATAGATTGAATGAGACAAATCATATCTACAGTAAACATTAATTTTTTTAAAAATTTTAAGTTTTGGGGGGTAAAAGTTAAATTATGTTGTACATACATATTGTAGAGTGGTGAAGTCTGGGCTTTTGGTGTACCCATCACCTGAGGAGTGTACACTGTGCCCCATAGGTAATTTGCCATGCCTCACCTCCTCCCATCCTCACCCTTTGGAGTCTTAAATGTCCATTATACCACTCTGTGTGCCCTTATGTAGCCATAGTTTAGTTCCTACTTATAAGCGAGAATATAGAGCATTTATTTTTCTGTTCCAGAGTTACTTCACTCAGGATAATGTCTTCCAGTTCCATCTAAGATGCTGCAAAAGACATTATTTCACTCCTTCTTATTGTTGAATATTACTCCATGGTTTGTGTGTGTGTGTGTGTGTGTGTGTATGTATGTATAAATATATCAATTTCTTTTTTTTTTATTTCACTGTTTTATTTATTTATTTATTTTATTTTATCTTGTTATGGGGGATACAGAATTGCAGGTTACATATGTTGCTCCTGTACCGCCTTTCCCCCTAAGTCAGAGTTCCAGGCGTGTCTGTTCCCCAGGTCATGCGCATTGCACCCATCATGAGGTATATATCCCTCCCTTCCCCACCCCCCCTTCCTGAGTCAATTTCTTAATTCATTCAGTTGATGGGCAGTTAGGTAGATTCCATATTTTTGCAATGGTGAATTGTGCTGTGATAAACATATGAGTAGAGATGTCTCTTGAATATAATGATTTCTTTTCCTCTGGGTAGATACCCGGCACTGGGGTTTGCAGGATAAATGGTAGATCTATTTTTAGTTGTTTCAGAAAGTTTCATACTAATTTACCATTCCCAGCAAGAGTGTATAAGTGTTTCATTTTCACTGCATCCACACTAACAACTAATGTTTTTTGACTTTTTCATAATGGCCAATCTAATTGGAATAAGATGGTATCTGATTGTGGTTTTAAGTTGCATTTCCCTGGTTATGGTAAATTTAAACATAAAGGTATTTAATAAAAACTGACATACATTATCAACAAAAAGTGATATTTCTCAAAGTATAAAATTTTTTTCTCTCCACCCTCTCTCACAAACTATAAAATTTATATCCATGAGTCTATGCTGATAGATAAATGATTGAATAAATGGAGGTGAATAGATAAATCTGAGCAGAAGAATTACAAATCAGTTATGTAGATACTCCATACTTTTAAAGTGTTGGCTGGGCACAGTGACTTCCTTCCCAATAAAATACAGTGTGGAAAAGGGGGGAAAGACAAGTTTACTTTGGGGAAGCCTGAAAAACGCTCCCTCTGCCAGGTGATCAAGATTGATATCCACAGTGATAAGTGTCAGGAAATTGGGAGGGGGAAGGAGGGGATGGATAAATTCCCACCTAATGCGTGCACTGCGTTGTCTGGGGGATGGGAAGGCTTGTGGCTCTGACTCGGGTGGTGCAAAGGCAGTACATGTAACCAAAGCATTTGCACCCCTGTAATATTCTGAAATAAAACAAAAGAGTGATAAGTCACTGTATGTATCTTTGAAATGATGTTATGATAATAGCACTTTATCTCTGTGGTGCTCCCCTTTCCACACCCATAATACCAAGTTAATCATGACAAAATCATCAGCAAAATTCCAAGAGAGGGGCATCCTACAATATGCCTGACTAGTACTCCTCAAAACTGTCAAGGTAATCAAAAACAAGGAAAGCCTGAGAAAGTGTCATAGCCAAGAGGAGTCTAAGAAGGCGAATTGCCTAAATATCCTGTAGAATCTTGGATAGTATTCTAGAACAGAAAAAAAAGACATTAAGTAATGAGTAAGGAAATCTAAAGAAAGTGTGTACTTTTATTAATAACACTGTATCACTATTGGTTCAGAAGTTGTAAACAATGTACCAAACTAAGATGTTAATTTATAGGGGAAAGCAAGTGTGGGCCATGTGAGAACTCTCTGTACTATGTTTGCAATTTTTCTGTAATTCCAACACTATTCTAAAATAAAAAGCTTGTTAAAATAGAAAAAAAGTCAATTAGATAAAGGATATATGTGAATAACATACAGCAAACATCATACACATATGGGGAAATTTGAAAGCTTTTCCTTTGAAACTGAGTATTAGACAAGGATTGCTCCCATTACCATTTCTCTTCAATATTTTGATGGAGATACTGTGCAGTGCAGGAATTAGAAGCAGAAGAGATAGAAATTTATAAAATAAGAAATAAATTGTTCGTGATTAACAGATGATTAGTCTGTGTGTGAAGAAAATCCAAAAAAACTATAGTTAAACTATTCAGTCAAAAAAAGTGGATGTCAAGGTTGCTTGGTATAACATCAACATACAAAAAGTAAACTTTGTTTCTGCAGCAACAAATAGGATAAAATGAAAATGAAAGTCAGCAAAATGTGGCTTGTAACCTATCATAACAAAATATTAAATATTGAAGGGTAAAGCATCCAACATGCCAAGCATAGCCAAGACAGTCTTGAAGGAATAGAGGAAGATAAAACTAGTTACTCTACCAGATGAGTAAGAATTATTAACATGCTAGAGTAAATAAGTTTCTGGTATGTGTGCCATGGTTGACAAGCAGATCAATGGAATTAGCATACCTTTGAAACAGAGGCTTTTATGTGGACCATTGATTTACGAAAAAGGTACAACTGCAAAACAGTGGGGAATCACAGTAGTTTTAGTAAATGACAGTGAAACAACTGGATCTTCATGTAGAAACCCCAATGCAAGTGGAATTCTTCTGAAACTATGAAAAAATCAATTGCAGAGGGACTAAAAGTCTACTTTTTGACTGTTGAAATAAAAAAATTCAAAACACATGAAACACTATATTGCATAGTTGAATGAACCTCTCATTGTGGGTAAAGTAGGGCTTTGAAAATTCTGGAGGGGAAAGAACTAAAAGAGTCTGGGGACATCATTCAGTGCCAGAAGGGATGGAGATGATATGAGCTGGAGAGAAAGAGTGGAAATGGCAGCTCCTTCTGCTTCCTGTCTCTGACACAGATGGCCTTGCTAGCTTCATAGGCCTTCATTTTCCAAGAGTTGGACCTGGTGGTTAGAGGCAGCTTGAGAGAAGGCTACCTGGACCAATGATGTGCTCATTCCTCCTCCCACCGCAAGCCCTGCTGGCTGCTAGAGTCCTGGTGCTCCAACAAGTGTGACTTGATGTACGAGTCTAGAGACTCCTGACCAGTGATGTTGGACTGACACCCTGACCAGGCTCAGGAGCCCTTTAGTGGCTTAGAGGTAAGGCCAGGTTTTCCAGATGTGTTGGGAGCAGAGTACTGTCTCCCTCCTCACCTGGATGAGAGCTCTTGATGGAGGGATGGTCTTGCGGGCTTTGGCCACTCTCTTTGTTTGGTTCATTTCAAGGTGTACCACAGATGCTGCTCTTTTGCAGAAATCCCTCTCTGCACACTCCTGCCAATAGAATTTGTAGTACTTGATGGAGCAAACGAGTGTATCTCTCCATCCTGAGGTCAGGTACTCTAAATGTGGAGGGGTAAGTATCATGGGATGACATTGAACTCCGTCGAAGTGTGCCAGGGACATCAAGCATACCAGTGGGAGAGCTTCCCCTACCAGCACGGAAAATACCACTAGTCTGGGGAGCATTCCCCTAACAATGTCTTTCACAGACTAGAATTTTTAGCTTTAATCATGTCTAACTTATCATTTTTTTTTGTTTCATGAGTCATTCCTTGAGTGGAGTCTCTAAGAAGTCATTGCCAAATCTAAGTTCACCTTGATTTTCTTCCATGTTACCTTTCAGAAGCTTTATAGCTTTGTGCTTTACATTTAGGTCTAGGATCTCTTTTGAATAAACTTTGTGAAAGGTGCACAGCAAGTGTCTTTCTCCTTGCTGATGTCAGGGGTACTGTAAATGTGGAGAGGACAGGCATAATGGGATGACATGGAACTCATTTCGAGTGAGCAGGGGGCCTCCAAGAATACCAGTAAGGGGGCCTCACGCAGCAGCACATGAACTGTCACCAGTCTGGGGAGGGGTGTTGGGGATGTGTCTTAATGAAGACCATCCACCATTAAAATAGTATTATAATGCGATTTGGAGCTTCTGGTTTGAAAGGCTTTAGGATGGCAGTCAGTCTCTGAATGAGAATGGGGTCACCCAAAATGGAGCCACAGGGTGATGGGCTGAGGGGCCCTGTAGCAGGGATAGCACCATCTCAATTATTCCATCTGCCCAAGGGTAGTTGGTGGCCCAGATCAACACTCACTCCCACCTCTGCTCCATATACTTCATTTTGGCTGCCTTCATTCTCAACAGGGGCCCTGGCAGAATTCAGGAATGCCAAGACTCCAAAAGGGGTTGACTTTATGGTTTTGTGAGAGATTTCACTGAATGCCTGGGTCATCTTCAGATCCACTCTGTTCAGGACCAACTCACCTGTTGTGGAGTTGAGTTTGCTTTCTTCCTCAGCTTCAGCTTTAGTGTCTTGGGTGCATTAGCCTTTCTTGTAGCCAGAATAGGATACACAACTTGTTATGGTTAATTTTAGATGTGGAATTGACTAGGTTAAGGGTTACCCTGGTAGTTGGTGAAGCATTACTTCTGGGTGTGTCTGTGAGGGTGTTTCTAGAAGAGATCGGCATTTGAATTATGTGAGTAAATAAGGAAGATTTTCCCTCACCCAGTGTGGCTAGGCATGATCTAATTGGCTGAGGCCCAGATGGAACAAAAAGGCAGAGGAAAGACAAGTTTGTTCTTTCTCTCTCTCTCTTCTGGAGCTGGGACACCCTTCTTCTCCTGCCCTTGGACATGAGAACTTCAGGCTTTCTGGCCTTTGGACTCTTGGGCTTGCAGCAGCATCTGCTCTGGGGTCTTGAGCCTTTGTCCTTGGACTGAGAGTTATACCATCTGCTTCCCTGGTTGTAAGGCCTTCAGACTTGGACTGAGCCACGCTACTGGCTCCCTGGTTCTGCAACTTGCAGATGGCCTACTGTGGGAATTCTCAGCCTCCAAAATTGCATGAGTAAATTCCCTTAATCAATCTCCTCTCATATATCTGTATCAATATGTCTATGCACCCTGTTGGTTCTGTGTCTCTGGATAACCCTGACTGATACACAACCTTTGAGGTGAAGGTGGAAAGCTTACACAATAAAGCTCTACTCCTGTACATGGAGTTAGCTGGGGTCTGAGTTTCACTCCTGGTCCCTGTGACCTCTGGGATTTTGATACTGCACCCCATCAGAAATAGCAAAAGGGCTGTTTTTCCTTTTCTTGGGTGGAAGGGATGAGGGGAATGACTTCCTGGAGCTCCTTCTGTGCACTTCCCCAGTAGATAGCTCACTGATGAATAGCAATATTTTGGAAATTTAGCATATGTTGATGGCTTATGTGTCAAGGTTAAAGATGAGAAGACTACTGCAAAAAGGGGCCTGAGATTTGCAACAACATGGATGGAACTGGAGAACATTATGTTCAGCAAAATAAGTGATGCACAGAAAGATATATCTTGCATGTTCTCACTCACATGTGGGAGCTAAATATCAGAAACATCTCATGGAAACAGAGAGTATGAAGATGGTTATCAGAGGCTTGGAAGGGTAGTGAGGACAGGGGGATAAGTTGGGGATGATCAATGGATGCAAAAATATAGTTAAATGGTAGATAGAATGAACACTATTTCATAGCACAATGGAGTGACTATAGTCAACAGTAAGATAGGGTATGCTTTAAAATAGCTAGAATAGAAATATTTCTAACACAAACAAATGATAAATACCTGAGGTGATGGAATCCCCAATTACCCTGATTTGATTAATTCACATTCTGTGCCAGTATCAAAACATCACATGTACCCTATAGAGATATACAACTATAATGTACACATAACAGTAAAGATGAAAAGGAGGACAGGAGTACCTATAAGTGTGAACAAGAGCAAGCAACATGCCTTCAAAGACCAAGGGAAAGTACATATGGTTTTTATCAGCACTCTTCAGTGATAAATTCTTCCCCATTCCTGCATGCACAGCAAGCTGAATGTCCTGGCTCCTTAGAGTGGGGTCAATGTTATTAGTCCTAGCTAATGAATTGTGAGTGTAAGTGAGGTGTTTCCCTTCTGACAGCAGCTCTGAGTTACTTGTGCAAGCCCTGCTACATTTCTGACCACCCCCCCCCCCCGCCATGAAGATTGCAGAAGGACACAACAATAGCTACCATGAGCGGAAACTCTCCCAGTGACCTGAATTAGATACACAGTGTGAGTAGAAAATGAACATTTCTTGGGTGAAGGTACTGGGACTTTGAGATGGTCACCACAGCAGCACCTAGCTTGTCCTGACTTACTATCCAATTCCAAATTGGGCATTTCCTTATTGTTGGCCATTGTCTGGTGGTGTGATGGGGCAGAGTCCTTTTTACTCATATTTTGTGCTGCAAGAGGCAGAGCAACTATAGAAATAAAAAGGTATGTTTGTGTGGTGCCCCTAGAGGTGTGTCTTTCAGGTCCCCAGTAGGAAAATCTGCCATCAGGGGCAACATTACTTGTCAGCCCCAGCCTTGTCTGTGCAGAGGCCATGCTTCCCCTGGGGCTGTTCCCATTCAATGACTTGGAGTAGCAGGGATGACGGTGCCAGCCTGTTCCCATCTGAGCAGGACCAGAGGGCTCAAGTAACTGCATGAGCAAATAGTTCAGGCCCCCTTACCACCCACCACCATAGCAAAGCGGCCCTTCCCCACCCTGCATCCATGGCCATATGGAGGGTCCTCTACGGCCAGCTGAAGCCAGGCAAGGCACAAGCTTAAAATGGCTGGTACTGCATCTCACGCAGATGAGCTGCTGCTCTTGAAAGACAGTGGTAAGGGAAAATTCTTTCCTGAATGGGCAGAGTTTTGAGGGGTGTACCTGGCCTGGGGTCAGAGTGGGCTGGCTAGCTGGGAGAGGACTGGAGGAGGCTCCCAGGGGCACTCAGAGTATTGCAGAAAGGAGTCAGGTGGGGAAGGACGACAGAGTCCATCATCTCCCATCAATTTTTGCCCTCTCTTCCCCAAGTGGCATTACAGGGAGACTTTCTAAGAAGCTGATGTGTTTCAGCTCCCTTTGTTTCTCCTTGAGAGAACTACTTTGGGTAGATACCTCTTCTTTCAGGTTCTTTTGTCTAGGCCTTTTGACTTTTTACAGCCATAATTTGGGTCTGTGTATTTGTTTGGACACAGATAAAAAAGTAGTTACCATCAAATTGGTTTTACTGATGATCACCTAAGAGCACATTTAGGAATAATATTGATCAGGTGTCAGGCAGATGGGGGGGAGGGGATGGGTGTATACATACATAATGAGTGCAATGTGCACCATCTATAGGATGGACACGTTTGAAATTCTGATTCAGAGGGGTCGTGGGGAAAGGGCAATATACGTAACCTAAGCTTTTTTACTCCCACACTATGCTAAAATAAAAAAAAAGAGACAAATTCCAAGAGAGAAAAACATGGGGAATGAAACTGAAATGGGGAAATTTGGAGTCAAGCATGGAGAACTGGATTCTGTGCAGCAAATCTTAGGTTGGCCTTTGGCAAAGTTCATGTTCCAATTCTGACTCTGACTCCCTGTGCAGTTCCTGAGCAGCTTCCAGACCATGGGATGGAAACTCATTGGAGTCCCATGGCAAATAGGTCTCTTCTCCCCTACTAGTGTTAAGCATGAAAATAAACTCAAGGTTATTAAGAAATAAGCCAAACCTTCCTCAGTCCTGTATAACTTACCAATTCCTGTTCTCTCCCACCCTTTGGACCCCAACTGGGAGGAGCGCTTGGATTGGGTAAGCAGCACCGTGGCAGAATGAGGGGCCCCAGGAAGCATGCCAGACTGGAAAGAAGCTGGTAAGGGCTCCTTCACCCCAAGAGTTAGCAAAGCTGGGAAGCAGGGTTCCCATTCTCCTTCTCTCATCCCTGCCCTTAGGGCAGTTGTGTAGTCATGCAGGCAGCAAGTGACAGTGGTCTTGTCAGTGTCAGGCCCATCTAAGTGCCACAGGCTCCACCTGCGGCCATCTTCTGAACCTCGCTTGTCTGCAACAGCTTAGCCCGCAGAAGAGCACGCAACCACTCATGGCAGGTCCTGGCTGTCAGAAAACTCTTCACCACATCCAAGCTGCACCTCCACTTTCCACAGGTACCTGTGACCCCTCAGGCATGGTAACATTTCTGCAGCAGGAGAGCTGCTAGGTATTGAAAGGGAGATTTCTGCCTGTCAGAGTCACAGTGGAACCTGTGGGAAGGTCACATGGAGCTGACCGCACTCCAAAGGTGGGCCCAGCAAGGGGCCGAAGTGTTTGGTGAGGGAGGAACGGAGTAGTGTGTGCTCTGCAGTGGGCTACTCTGCAGCCAATCAGGCCTGGGGTCGGGTCTTAGTGGGCAGGTGGGATAGGGATCATAAGTCCTGTGAGGGAGACCAGGGGAAGCCAGGATAATGGGGTATGTTGCCAGGGGCTGTTGACATCAGTCAGAACAGTGGAGAAGAAGGGCTATTGGGCAAACTTTTTTATCCTGTGTATGTCCTAGCTTGGAGCAGCAAAGCAGCCTCTGCAGGCTGGGTTTGCCTGGCACTCCTGGTCTGCTTGGGGCACCAAAGGTACCAAAAAGCATCACTGGGCCAGGGTTCCTGCTGCAACTCCAAGGTTTTCATGAAAAGGTACTTGGAGATGCACTGAGGAATGTGGGCCACAGCAAGGATGCCCTGCACCACTGCAGGGCCTTTGAGTGTGACTTTGATACGTTTTAATCCTGAGCATGCTCTATGCCCACCCGCACAAGGCTTTCTTGCTCTCTATTCTTCACTTCCATGTTGGCAAAGGAGATTTTGCAAACAATTTTGTTCTTTATAAAGTTGGCTTATCCCATGCCCGTTACCCCATAAAAGGGAACCAGATGTCTACGTTGTATTTTCGCATGACAATGGCTTGTTCTGTTTTAAAAGTTTTTGTTTGAAATGATTAGGCATGGCCCATTCAAAAGTGTGAACTAATTTCATTGGTGATGTTGCTAATTGCCCTCCTCCTGAAAACCATGGCTTCAAATGTCCTGGGGCATGAGGAGTCCGACATGCAAAACCGTGGGAAGACTATGGTGAGGGATGCAAGCCAGAGGCTTCCTGGGTGCAGACAGATGTCCCGTGCAACCCTTTGTAATCCTACAGAGAGGAGACACAATGACCCAGCAGAGTGCTTCTCGTTAGACGTATTTATTCTTCCCTTTGGCTGTTTACAATATTTCATTTCAGTATATTTTTCAGTCGCATAATTGTATCTTTATGCTTAATTGTTTTGGAGTCCGCACTGTGGTCAAGGTCTTTTTCATGCAAAACTGTACTTAATGAGGGCAAAGAAGGTGCCCAGTCTCTCTTGAGGCTCTGGCACTTTGTGCCCCCTTTTTGGGTCCGGTGATCCAGAGCAACTGGGTCTTGGTCCTCCTCTTCTTTTCTTGGTTTTCACTTGCCTGGGCCCAGCACCACTTCTGAAGACGTGTCTGCGTGTGTGTGTGTGTGTGTGTGTGTGTGCATGTGAGACTTTACTATACTTCATTGGCTTTCAGAGTGTCTCTGACTTGGTTGCACTCTGAAGAATCTTCTGGCACTGCCCGATTTCAGACACCATGGACAGTTGTGCTAACGTTGGGCACCCTCAACTCTGCCAATGACAACTGACCCTGGGGATGCATCCGGCTAGATGGTGGGCACAAAGTCTCACACAAATTGAGTCAATAGAAGTGAACCTGACCAACTGGGGCTATTTCATAATTTAAGTATATCAGAGAGATACAATAACACCCTCCCTCTCCCTCCCCTGGAAATGCAACACTGATACTATAGATTTCCTATCAATCACCGGACATGAACACATTGCACTGTTAGTAGGACAAGTCATGATTTCCTTTGATGTTTGGCTACAGAATAGCTAGGAAGTTACTGCTCATCACCACAGCAGGGCACCATGCAGGTGGATAGCTTAGTGAATGTATTCATTATTTAATAGCTCAAAGGGATAGTTCTTGTATGTACAGAATAAGGAACACTCATCAGGAATGGCCACAGTCTCAGTATAAGTCAGCTCTAAATGTGTAAAGACATTGCAGCCCTGGTATTAACAAGATGACATGAATTGTAAGAATATATTTGACAAGCTCCATTGAAAATCGTCCATGAGCTGTGCAAAGGCACCCCACAGTGGCAGATGGAAAGGGCAAGAACTTTGTAGAAAACGTGTCATCTATGCCCACAACAAGTCGACAGTTTGGAAAGAAGGACGGGGGTGTCCCTCCTGTGCTAGTGGCACAGAAGGGATTCTAAGGGGAAGTGGATGGGAGGGAAAGTGGGCAGAGGAGCAAAGTGGGGGTCGCTCCATCCCAGATGCTGCCCAAGCTCCAAATTACCAAGCGCTCTTTGACTGGTGGGGGCTGAGAAAGAGTCCAGGTTGCACCCCTGCAGCACCCATCTGGACACTGCACTTCCAGAGTCACTTGGTGTGAGGAGAGGACAAGGAGGGATGGGGGCATTCAGCTGGAGGTGGGGGCTTGCAAGGCTGGGGAGGGCCTGGGGACAGCTGAGGTAAGGCTCAATGACACAGACAACAGACCACATTAAGGACTTGACAAGGGGAGTTCTGGCAATTCTCAGGCTCAAACGAACAAATCCATGGCATACTCAGAAGATTTAAGTTCCCGAAAAGGTGTTGTTGCCAAACCTCCACCTCACACTGACACTGAACTACAGGGTATGAGTCGCAGTAGAGCTCAACTGCTCTCTTCGCAGCACGTTAGGGCAAGATATTGTTTGTAAGGTATAATATCTAGCTATGTGGATTTATGGAGATATTTACAGGTGGCCTCTCTGCACTTCCTCTGTGCCGTGAAGCCTTCATGTGCATGGTTGCCAGACACATCTGAAAGCACACTGTTTGTTTCTAGAGCTCCCTTTGTGACTGCCTGGCAAATCAACTGCTCAGCCCCCCACAG
>JAPYYL010000031.1:10704653-10725388 GCA_028534055.1 Eulemur mongoz | reverse complement strand
CAAATCCAAGGCAGCCAAGCAATGCTTGGGCTCCAGGAAGCCAGCCGTTCTACAGCCATGTGGGGAGTTTCAGACATGAGGCTACTGCTCCTCCCTTAACCTGGATCTCTCTGTGTGTTGTCCAAAAATAAAAAGGGAATCTTAGCCAGTGTGGTGGCAACAGTGTTGTTTCTAAGTGTCCTACAGTATTTGTGTGTGTGTGTGCCTGTGCACACCTGAGTGATTGTGCACGTGAGTGTGTGTGGCCATATGTGAGTTTGTGCAGGTCTGCATGTGTATAGGCATTTACCAATAAAGTTGAGTGCCCCCCATGCGTGTCTGCACATGTGGGTGATGGTATGGGTCTGTGTGTGTGTCTGAGTGTGAGAGGCTATATGCTTGTGCAGAACGGAGGAAGAGACAACAAGCTGGGTCCACTGAGGCAGGCAGTCCTTAGCGCACCTTGGCACTTCCCTCTCTCCCCTCTGACTATTGCTTTCCCTGGAAGGGTGGAAGTGGTGAGTTCCAGACTCTAAGTCCAAGGCAGCTGTTCTCAACATTGACGTGATCGTGTAAGCTATGGATCTCCTCCAGCTCACGATTTGATTCTTGCACACAGCCCTGGCCACGGCGAAGCACAGGCCACACACTGGGGCAATGGCCATGGCTCTCATCTGACCTCAAGCTCCCATCAGATCCGGAATCACGGGTCTCAGCACAGCCATGGGCCTTGGCATGGTTTTGGATTTCGGTAGGAATGACACTGTCACCATTCTTGAAAGTGATAAGGCAAACACCGCAGCCAAGGCAGGCCTGCTCTGAGGTCGAGGGGAGATTGCTCAGGCTTTCTGCAGTGGCCAGCGGGGCCTGGCCTGAGAGAGAAGTGAGTGGGCTGAGGCTTTCTTCGGTGGCCAGCTGGGCCTGCTCGGAGATTGACATCAGGGAACTGAGGCTTTCTGGGCTTGCCAGGGTGGCCTCAGCCAGAGTGGTGGGAAGAGAGCTGACTCTGTCTTCCACGATAATCAGGCCATCCTTTGAGGAGATAATGGATAGGCTCATCAGTTTCCTATGGCCTAGGTAGCTATGCACGGGGGCAGGGACAGGTGAGGGGCTTTCCTCATCAGCACTTGCATTGTTACTGTCGATATCTTCACAGACAGAGCCATTTCCTCTCAGGGTCTCTGGTGTGCAGGGGGCTGAGGAACAGGACCAAGAGGCTGTCAGCATGCAAGGGAAGGCCATGGAGGCTCCCAAGCTGATGTCAGCCTTGGGGCAGCTGTTCCGTGGGGAGTGCTGTGTGGTGGATAGAGACTTGCTCAGGTAGGCAGGCCTGGGCTCTCTGCGTAGGAGATGGGACGTTGATGGACATTAATGTACCACCCACAGCAAGAGCCTCAGAATTGTCTTGAGAGTCTGAAGTGCCAAAGAAGGCAGGGTAGGCAGGCCAGCCTCTCCAGTATCTGTCTTCCTTTCAGCCTCCCTCTGCCCATCTTCCCTTCCAGCTTCATTTCCTGCCCTGCACACATGCAAAGTGGACTGAATTTGGTCCAAAGGTCTGCAGAAATTTAGCCTTGCCATGTACTTGCTTTGTGACTTTGACGATGATCATGTGTCAAGGAGTGATAATAAAGAGTCCTACTTCCTCGTTACCTGTTCGTGTGTGTGTGTGTATGTGTGTGCATTCGCTCATGTGTGCTGTGTGTCTTTGCGTGTGAGGATTAAAGAAACTAAGAAATGTGGAAGGTTCAAAAATGCTAACCCAGGGCTCAAGAGGTGGTCAGTGAAAGCTGATTGTAAGTCAAAAAGTCAAACCACACGTTCCCCACCACCACTTCCTTGTACTGGTAGTGGGCAATGACTCTTCATGGCCTCCTGCGTCGCCTATGGCGGCGCTTAGGTCCCTGGCTGTAGAAAAGATAGTTGATGTAGACATACTCCTGCATGGACAGGAACACGAAGAACAAGCACACAAGGATATAGACGTCCATGTCCTTGATGTAGGAAATGTGGGGGAGCTTATGCCACAGATGAGAGTCGATGGTGGTCAGGATGAGCATCGAAGTGAGACCTATAAACAGAATGGCACTGGCCCAGTCTCCTCTGGTGGCTGAGCTTCCTGGCAAGCCCCTGGGACCCTGGCCATTTCTGGAGTGAGGAGGGCCCTCAGCCAAAGCCTTCACCTCTCGGCTGGGGAGCACCTTTGCTGAAGTGCTTACTTTGTACCTCCTCCCCCATCTTGAAGCCCAGCCTCTGCCTCAGTGGTCCACGTCATCCAATCCCTCTTATGGTCAAGTGCCAAAATCCCAGCCATAGCTTCTTCTCAGTGATTAACACCTGTGGTTCCCCCTTACCCTGTGCTGGCCCCTTCAACTTTTTTCTTCCTTTATTCCCTGGGAAAAGTTTGTGAGCCCTAAACTATTACACAAGTGCAAAGATTTAGTCCTGAATGATCTCCTGAAGAAGGATTCTGAGGAGTCTGCCCCAAGGACGGTGACAGAGAAAGCAGACCTGGATCTGGGGCCCATTAGAAACTCCTTCAGGGAAGCACCTCTTGAAGCCCTGCTAACTGGTAAGGTCTTCTGACGCCTTGATTAAATCAAGGTTTATTGTGTTGCATTTCTGATTTAAATGTGTGACTTGTCCTTTTACTTATGAGCTCAACGAACTATGAATTCTGGTACTTCGGGCACAACATACGAGGATTGCAAGGCTAGTGTGTTTTTCACACCTGTCTCCAATGTCAGTCTCTCCACTGGGGCTTGGTCGAGCACCTACACACACACCTACCGGAAAAACCCCTGCTTCCTTGCTGTACACAGTCACACGCTGGGCCAGGTACCACTCCCTTATGCTCGCCTTTTTTTTCCAAGGAAGACAACCCACACTCCTCCTTGGGATGGAGACAGGACCTACTAATTGTCACCCAGGCTGCAGAGGAATCATAGTTCATCCAAAATGATATCCAGGAGAGAATAATGGTGAGGACCAAAGGCCAGTAGACCTGCCCAAGGTAGCTGTTGACTTCCCTCTGGACCTGGAACTTGAGTATCAGGTACACGTAGGACCCTAGCATGGAGACACACTGATGTCAGGGTGGCAGGGCCCAGGGGCTTTGCAGCGTGGAGAGGCACACAATGGAGGGGGCAGTGACCGATGGGCAGTTCAGCCTCTAATTCTCCATCCATGGGCATCCTGTCTGAGAAGGAGAATGGCACATCTCAGCAGGCCCACGTGGCAGAGAAAGTTTGCTCTCTCCCATTCCTTTCTCACTTGCTCCATGGTAGCTGACGTCTGGGAATGAGAGAGGCAAGAGATGGCACAAAGCTGTAAACATATGGAGGCTGAGAGGCCAGTCCTGAGAGGAGCATGAATCCTTTATACTTGCAGAGCCTGGTCAACCAGGCCCAGTGCTTCCACAGCCCTTCCTCACTTGCACAGGAAGAGCTGTTGGGGTTTTAACAAGGGGGCCTGGCAGGCATGCAGAACCAGTGGCAAACAGGAAGGGAGGCAGCAGAGAGTGTAGGGGTCCCATGCAGAGGCCACTGGGAGTTTATGGAAGTGCAAAGGGGACAAGGGACTGGAGAGAAGGAAGGGGTTGGACCCACCTGTGTAGAAATACACCACTTTGCTAGTAATTGTCTTCCCCAGGAAAGAGAACTGAGGGATTTTCAGCTTCTCTGCCATGTGGATGGCACTCCCATTGTCTTCCCAGCATAGCATGATGTCTTCCACCGTGTATCCATCTGTGAAGGTGAGAGAAACAGAGAGTCTCAGAAAATGTGCACAGGCAGATTTCACACCAGAGCCATCTTAAAACCAAAGGATGGCTGGAACTTGCCATTTGGGGGGCTCCTTTATGCTTTGCTGAGCCTGAGCACTGGGAAAAGAGAACCCACACCTTGGAGTTGCTTAACAAGAAAGGAAAGCACAGCAAAGACACGCTACAAGCTTCCACCCACCAGCTTGTACACAATTTCCAAATTGTAGGTGTTACTTCCTAAGGCGGTAACTCACATCCTAAAGGCCATCTGTTCCCAGGTGCCATATATACACCCCCATCAGGCAGTCAATCAATCACTTATCATGGGTATCTACCACCTGTCTTTCTTTATCTCCATCACCTATGTGTGTAGGAGAGAGAGAGTGGGTAGGAAGAGGGGGTGTAGAAGTATACTGTTCCTCTCACTGTCAGTTCCACCTTTGGATTCCTGATTGCCCCAGCTCCAGGTGGGAAAAGGGGCCATAGGAGGTGAACGTACAGCTTTGTACCTCCAGCTTGCAGGCCTCCTTGTCCAGAGGGAATTTGTGCAGGTCCAGGGAACAAGCTGCTGTGGTGGTGAGTCTGTAAAGGAAAACAGAAAGGAAGGGCAATGTGAGCCCAGCCCAGGCAAGCAACCACTCCTGAGAGAACTGCAGGGCTGCAGAGGAGAACAAGAGCCAAGGACTGACCCACGTGTGGGCAGGAGGCAGGGCACTTGTGCATGACAGAGACATGAGAGACCTGGCAGGACTTACACAAGGAACAGATGTGTGGCAAGGCAGAGAACCACAGAGTGTCAGCATGGGAAAGGCCCTTGAGAGAACCGAATGGGGAGATGGGAAGAGACTCACTCTTGCTAAGGAAGCAAGTGAGGGTCTGTGAGTTAGGAGTCGAAGGGATGGTGGGCAAGAATTCAACTCATGGAAAGGAGGAAGGGGCCACTCCAGACAGAAGGAAGAGCAGAAGTCAAGGAGCTCATGGGAATCTCTGAAAGTTCCACTTTGGCTACTGGTTAGGGAGAGTGAGGGGGGCCAATGCAAGATGAGTTAGTGTGGCCCTTAGAATTTGTTTGTGGCATACTCAGCAGGAAGCAGGAAGCCTGGTGGGACATCCCCAGCACCCTAGGGGAACTCACCGTATGCCATACTGCAGAGTTCCGTCTGGGTGAAGCTGGAATATACGATTTTCCATAGTTGCATCATGCACGTAAGCATTCTTGCTGTTCACAATGTAGTAGTCGGGAACCCACAACTTCTCATGCATCTGATAGTCCAGGGTCTGTTTCAGGTTGGTCTCATAGTATGCTAAGCGTGAATCTCTCCAGGTCTTATGAAAAAACATGGTGATTGTATAGTGCTGGAGAGAGAAAGGTAAATCCTCTTTGCAAGCTAGGTTGTTCCAGTTCTGTCCTCTTTGTGTATATGGTTTGAGTCTGCGCACAAACCTGTGCTTGCAAACATATTGAAATATATTGCAATTATAGACGACTGCATGAGACATATAGATGTTTAAAAACATTATTAAAATGTCCGTTGTGGGCCGGGCGTGGTGGCTCACACCTGTAATCCTAGCACTCTGGGAGGCCGAGGCAGGTGGATCACTGTTCGAGACCAGCCTGAGCAAGAGCGAGACCCCGTCTTTACTAAAAATGGAAGGAAATTATCTGGCCAACTAAAAATATATATAGAAAAAGAAAAATTAGCTGGGCATGGTGGTGCATGCCTGTAGTCCCAACTACTTGGGAGGCTGAGGCAGTAGGATCGCTTAAGCCTGGGAGTTTGAGGTTGTTATGAGCTAGGCTGACGCCATGGCACTCACTGTAGCCAGGGCAACAAAGAGACACTGGGTCTCAAAAAAAAAAAAAAAAAAATGACCCTTGTGTAATTAAAATCCAGGTTAAGAAACAGAGCATTACCAACAATTTTCAAACCCAATGTGGCCCTTTTGGAACATATCTCCCACACCCCCTGGCAGTAACCATTTTCCTAGATTTTATGATTAATAATTTCCTTGCTTTTTGTTAGGGTTTCATTGTCCATGCATTCCTAGAAAATATATTGCTTAGACTTTTTATAAAGATTTTACCCCAATGGAATCATACCGCGTATATTCGTGATCTGCTTCTTTCATGCAACATTTTATTTGTGTGATCCACTCAGACTGGCGCGTGTAATTATAATGGGTTCACTTGCCTTGCTGGGTAACAGATGAATACAATACACATGTGATTGGGTGCAAACATCATACAGCCCCAAACAACGTCAAAAGGAAAATGATGAGGTGGAAGTTACAGTTTACACTCCTGCCTAGAGCCAAGAGTCAAGAGTGGCTCAGGGTTCCCAGTGCTTCCAATTCACCAGCATGGATTAGTACTATCTGATTTTGACTGTTGCCAGTCTGGTGAACATGTGATGGGTTCTCACTGTGGTTTTACTTTGCCTTACTACTAACAAGGCCGAGCATCTTTTCATATGTTTGCTATGCTTATCTGTTCTTTAGTTTTCTTTGCAAAACTGAAATTCCTGTTTACATTTCTTAATCATTTTTCTATCTGTTCTTAAAATTGCCTTCTTTTTAATTCACAGAAATTATGTATAGTTTGAATACCAGTCGTCTGCACTGCAAATAGCTTAGTTTATACTGACTTATCCTTTCACATTTGTCATAGGGGTATTGTTTCCATGCAAAATAGAAGTTCCAGGAGTTTTGGCTAAACAGAGTTTTCATATAGTAGGAGTTACCAGTATTTATTTTTATGGCTTGTGTTTTTTGTGTGTTTGGAAAGAAATCCTTACCTACTCCAAGACCCAAAGACAGTATCCTATGTGCTCTTTTAAAAGCTTCATAAGCCTTTTGCTTTTCAGTGAATAATCCATCTGGAACTGAATTTTTGGATACAGTGTGATGTAGGGGTTCTATTAACTTATTTTTTTTTTTAATTCCAGGTGGCTGTAGTTTTCAAAATCTACCTTGTTCTTCCACATGAGTTCTGTCATGGGTCAGAACAGCTGGAATTGGCTTATAAACCTGCTCCTTGTCCCATGACCCCTGTCTCCAGCCCTGTGGCTGGAACTGCCATACTTACCATATTCATTTCTGATATCTGTTCAATGCTGGAGACATACACAGATATTCTCACAGGCACAGGGGCACCTATGACACAGAAGATGGTTTGATGTGAAGGGTAGAATATTGAGAAGAGCACAGACTCAGGAGCCATACTGCCTGGCTCTGAACCTGCTTTGACACTTGTTAGCTGTGTGACCCTGAGTAAGTCACCTGTCCTCTCTGAGCCTTTGCTTCCTCATGGGCAAAATGGGGATAACAATAGCATACTCAAGGAAGGTAAAGCACTTAGAGCAGGGTGGACCTATGATATGCTGAAAGGAAGGGGTAAGGGCAATACAGAGGAATGAAGGGGTGAAACACTCTTTTTCTAAATATTTCCTGATAAAAACTGAAGGGAATGAGCCCCCAAACAAGATTCACGGTTGTGTGTGCATGCATGTTTGTGTTAGTGCACATGTGTCTGTGTGTGATTGTTTGAGCTGTGGTATGAATGTATGTGAGCATGTCCATGTGTGAGTGAATTTTTGAGTGTTTTCATGTGCAGGTGAATGTGTCAGTGTGTGTGAGACACGTCCATGCATTAGTGAACATGTGAGCATGTCTGTGTGCGAGTGTTTGTGTTGTGTGAGACTGAATGTGTGAGCATGTCCATAAGGATGAGTGAGCTCCTGTGGAAGTGGGAGTGAGTGTGGGAATGTATGGGTGTGTCTGTGGGTCAGCCTTTGCTCCATGTATCGGGCCATGGCTGCTGACCATAAGTAATATAACTGGACATGGACATGAGACAGGCACTGACTGTTCTGGTCTCAGAAATAGCTGCTAAGTCAGACGACAAGCTCGATTTCATTTCTCTATGATCATATCTTTTCCCTGACCCCAGATGGCACCCTATGAGGCACTTTTGCCGTATTTACTCTGAACTCTTTCTCCTAAGCCTCTGGGTACCCTTAAAGCCTCTGCAAATCCTCATGTGTGCAATATCCCTTTATTTCCTGTGTTTTTTTAGCAGACTTCTTATTCCACAATATCCAGCTTATCTGTAACATGCTCTAGGGAATCAATCTGTCCTACTTTCTGTCTCTCTCTCTCTCTCTCTCTCTCTCGTAGAGATGAGGTTTCACTCTGTTGCCCCAGGATGGTGTGAAGTGGCATGATCATATCTCAATGGACCTCAAACTCCAAGGCTCAAGTGATCCTTCTGCCTCAGCCTCCTGAGTAGCTGAGACTACAGGTGTCCTCAGCTATTCCCGGCTAATTTTTCTTATTTTTTTGTAGAGACAGAGTCTTGCTATGTTGTCCAGGCTTGTCTTGAACTCCTGGCCTCAAGCGATCCTGTGGCCTCAGACTCCCAAACTGCTGAGATCACAGGTGTGGGCCATTGTGCCATTCAGAGCCAGGCAGTGCTCAGGGTGATCTTTAGGGACTCCTCTAGGCTGGACTTGCCCTCCTTTCTGTGCTTTCCTGGCCCTTGTCCCTGTCTTCTTTGTCATAGCTGTTGTCCTGCCAGATTAGAAAGGTAATCTACGCCATTGACCTTGTGCTTCAACTCTGTATCCTCAGTGTCCAGCACATGGTATGGACAGAGTTGGCACACTATGCACAGAAGCCTCGGAGCAGAGAGGTAGGATTTCTATTTAGAAACACACCTACAATTTTGACTGGCATCATGGTTCTGTGGGGGTGTATCTTTGTTAAATTTTTCATCAGTCTTGACACCTTAGATCTGTGCAGTTTATTGCATATACATTACACCTCAACAAAACACCATTAACGTAAAAATAATCTTTAAAAACGAAATGGAAGAAAAACTCTCCCTAACTGTCTGCCATTGCTTTGGCTTTCTGGAAGAGGAGCATGTTTGCTCTGTGATTGAAAGGAGAGTCAAAGAGACCTCAAATTCTCTAGGAAAAGGCAACAGAATCTGGGACCTCCTGGTGCAGCCACTTTTCTACTAAAGGAAGGCTGATCCTTTGATGGAGAAGTGTGTGGGAACCCCACGTGTCTGCCACCTTGGTGAGTGATGCTTTTCAAAGGCCGTTCATAGCTTCTCTTTTATTTGGTCTTTAAGACAGTAAATGTTTATACGGCACCAGAGTCTTTCTGTCAGGATACCCAGCCAGGGTGGTCTCAGCTTGGTTCAAGGGTGCAAGCCACAGGGAAGCTTTGACAAACTGGAACATGAGGCAGAAATGTGCTGGTGATGAGCTTGGGGTCCAAAGACCTGTCCAGGAAGTTTCTCAGCCCTCAGGGGAGCATAGGAATGGGTGTACCCAGGAAAGGGCTCCCAGTGTTGTGAATTGGGTGAGCTGAGGTGCAGTCCCTCCCAGGCAGGCCAAGTTGTAAATATGGGCCTAGGGCTGAGATAAAGCTGAGCTGAAGTCTGGGCATGGCCACCTCGTAGCTTGTGTGACCCTGAGTGAGACATTTAACCACTGAGAGTCCTGCATCCCTTCTCTGTGAAATGGTCCTTACCTGGTGGGCATGGGAGGAGGCAGGCAGCCTGTGATGGTCTGCTCTGGCTGCTGTAACAAAGCACCACAGACAAGATGTCCTGAACCACAGACATTTATCGCCTCCCAGAATTTCAAGTCAGTGACAGAAAAGCATTAACTGATGGGTGAGGAGCCCTTGTAAGTAGGGGACCTGTGTGACTGCCTAGGCTGCACACCCATGCCACTGACCGTGGTTCTAATCTTGGGCCTGCTCTTTTTTTTTTTTTTATGACACAGAGTTTCACTCTCTTGCCTGGTCTAGAGTACAGTGGCATCAGCCTAGCTCACAGAAACCTCAAACTCCTGGACTCAAGCGATCCTCTTGCCTTGCCTCCATGCCCAGCTAATTTTTTCTATTTTTAGTTGTTTGGCTAATTTCTTTCCATTTATAGTAGAGATGGGGTCTCGCTCTTGCTCAGGCTGGTCTCCAACTCCTAAGCTCAAGCAATCCTTGTGCCTTGGCCTCCCAGAGTGCTAGGATTATAGGCATGAGCCACATGCCTGGCCTGGGCCTGCTCTTGAAACCAATCAGGTGTGTGATATAGTATCATATTGAGAAAGGGCTTTAGAAACATCCAAGTGCTGGATTTGAAGATTGAGAGCTTCCTGAAGCCAAAAACCTTCCACGTCCTAGCACTTGGGCTCCTTTGGACTGTTCCAATGTGTTTGCTTACCCTCAGCGCTCCCTCCTCATTCCCTGCTCAAGATCTCTTCACCCAGAGTATGGCAGCCTTTCACGTGGGTGTCCTGAAAGGATCGGAGTCAAGGGGGACCATCCATCCCCTGGGGTTCAGATCCACAGCTCTTCTTGTGCCTGTGCCCTCGGGCTGGAACAGTTTGCTCATCCTGCAACCTGGGGAATCCCAGCGGTCCCTAGCTACAAGGTCCATCTGGAGCTGTTGCTAGAGAAATCCTGGGATTTCCATAGCTACCGAGGGCACATCGAGCATCTCTGCTCCCATAGCTGCATATTTCTGGTTTCAGTAGAAGAGGGGGAAGGGAGCTGATCAGATACTGCCAATGGGGGACAGAGCTGGGCTTTCTCAATCTCATTACTTGCACAGACAATCAGGGGTAAATAGGTCATCACGGGCATGGTCACTCCTCTAGGCTGATAGTCCTTCCTCACCCAGAAGTCTCCAAGAGATGGCCAGTCAATTTGGAGTTGTGCAGTCCACTGAGCTCCCACAGCACCTGATGCCCCTGGCACAGGAATCACCAGTGTGGCACAGGACCACACTGTATCTCTGTATCTGTATGTCCTCCCACCCCCTTCATCATGGGCTTCTGTGTCCCCAGTGCCCAGCACAGGGCACGGCTTCTGAATCTTCTCCTTGGTTTTCTAGGGGAAGCCTGTGGGTCCCTTCTCAGAATAATGTTTCTGAATGAAAGAAAATAGGCAGGAATACAAAAGAAAGAACAGTTATTGAAATACACTCATCAGAATATTTGTAAACCTGTAATTGTGATACCATAAAATATATGTGAATCTACATTAATGTGTTAAATAATAAAATCAAGTGGCAATTCTAATAACTACTCTAATGTGGAAGTAGCAACAAGTGTAAAGGATATTTGAAGTGAGCTGCTGCCACCGTTACTGTGACATGAAATTACCAGGTATTCCTCTTGGTGACAAAGTGACAAATACTGCTAATCTTCTCGTGGATGGTTGCCTGCATTCATTACCCATAATGCTAAATTTCGGTTAGGGGTTAGTGAACACAAAAATGTATTCTTCCACCATTGAATTCCACAGACTCCCTGAATTTCTGGAAGTTGTGAACTACAAGTGTGGAGATTGCACAGTGCATGAGTGAATGAATTCATGCCCGGAGGCCTCAGGCGAGTGAGTGTCTCAGCAAAAGGGAGGGAGCTTTTGTTCTCACAGTCAGTCACCCTGCTCCTGGTGACCTCTTCCTTCAAGAGTGGAGGAATTTCAGCAAGTGATGTTGGGACAACTGGATATCCTTAAGCAAAAGAATGAAGTTGGACCTCACTTTACACAACATACAAAAAATCAACACAAAATCCACCATAGTCCTAAACAGAAGAGCTAAAACTATAAAATGTTTTTCTAGAAACAACAGCAAATATACAGGCAACAAGAGAACAAATAGACAAATGGGACTAAAGTTAAAATGTCAGCACAACAAAGGAACAATCAACAGTGTGAAAGACAGCCCATGGAATGGGAGACAATGTTTGCAATTCATGTATCTGATGAAGGGTTACTATCTAGAATATATAAAGAACATACACAACTGAACAACAACAGCAAAAACAAACAACAAGATTAAAAAATGGGCAAATGACTGGATAGATGGTTTTTCTGAAGAAGATATTCAAATGACTAAATAAATAAATAAAACATGAAAAGATGCTCAACATCACGAATTAATAGGGAAATGCAAACCAAAACTGCTATGAGATGCCACCTCACACACATTAGGATGACCACTATGCAAAAAAACAGAAAGTAACAAGTGTTGATGAGGATGTGGAGACACTGGAATCCTTGTGCACTGTTGGTGCCAACTGAAAACAGTGTAGCCACTGTGGAAAACAGTAGGAAGGTTCCTCAAAGAATTAAAAATAGAATGACCATATGATCCATGAACCCACTGTTGGGTTCACATCCGAAAGATTTGAAAGCAGATTGAAGAGCTATTTGTACACCATATTTACAGCCTCCTTCCTAAGAGGCCAGAGTTGGAAACAATACAAGTGTCCATCCGTGAGTGAACTGATAAGCAAAATGTGGTCATGCATAGAATAGAATATGAGTCAGTCTGAAAAAGAAGGGCATTGTTTTTTTTGTTTTTTTTTTTTTTTTTTTAAATAGTCTCAGTCTGTTGACTGGACTAGAGTGCCATGGTGTCAGCCTAGCTCACAGCAACTTCAAACTCCTTGACTCAAGCATTCTTTCTGCCTCAGCCTCCCAAGTACCTGCGACTACAGGCATGCACTACCATGCCCGGCTAATTTTTCTACATATTTTTAGTTGGGCTGCTAATTTCTTTCTGTTTTTAGTAGAGACAGGGTCTGGTTCTTGCTCAGGCAGGTCTCAAACTCCTGATCTCGAATGATCCTCCTGCCTCGGCCTCCCAGAGAGCTAGGATTACAGGCATGAGCCACCGCACCTAGCCTAAAAGAAGGGACTTCTGACACAGGCTACAGCATGCATGAACCTGGAGGACATCATGGGCAGTGAAATGAGCCAGTCTCGCAAGGACAAATACTGCATGATTCTATTGATATCAGGTCCCTAGAGTAGTCAAATCCATAGAGCTAGGAGAAGAGTTGTTTCCAGGGGCTGGGGGAGGGGGACAAGGGTTGGTGCTTTATGGGGACAGAGTTTCAGTTTGGGAAGGTGAACAAGGTCTGTGGATGGACGGTGGGGATAGCTGCACGACACCGGGAATGTGCTTAATGTATCGCTGAACTGTGCACTTAAAAATAATTAGCATAGTATATTTTATGAGATGTGGATTTTACCAAAATTAAAAGTAAAAAGAGGTGAAGAAAGGAGAATCAGTCTCTTGCCTTGGAAAAGCTGCCCATGAATCCTGGCAGTGCCCTGGCAGGGAACAGCCTCTTTTCGTGGTCCTGCAACCCAAGGATGAACAAGCTGGCATTGGGGACAGATGATCCCAGCTCCCGCTCTGCCTGTGGGTTAGGGCAGAAGGACTGTGGGGTCTGGGGATCTGCCAATGGCTCTTAGCTCTAGGCATCAGTTGCAAACTATTAGTGAGAGAAAGGGGCCCCTGGTGGCCTGGGGGAGGTGGGGGCAGCCAGATGAGGCAAGCAGGCTGATGAATGTGGGGAGGTGGCAGAGGCAGATACAAACCTTACCACTAAGCTGGCCTTACACTCGGAAAGAGGCTTCCTCTTCCCAGGTCCATTGCCTCTTGTGCCTTCTGAGGCTTCCTTGCCAGGAAAATGGCTTCCTACCTCAGCCACTGCCAGCTTAAATCATGACAAAAATTATGCATTTCTAGGGACATTAGTGAAGTCTAGTGACTTTGACTTTTGTCCAGCATTAATGTCAGATTCTGCAGAGTTGTCCAATGTGAATATTTTGCCATGTCCTCCCAGCCAGACCTCTGGAGACTTCATGGATATCTCTGAGGTCGCTAGCCTCACTCTGAAGTTACTGGCTCCTGAGGGTGACACTTGAGGTGGTGGAGCTCTCCCCGCTCTCTGGGGCCTGCTCTGACTCATTTTGTCTGAGTTCCTCATCCAGGAGTGACAAGGGTTGAACGGTTTCGGCCCTCTACCCATCTTGGTTTTAATTGAAGGAGTGGTAACTTTTGGAGAAGCTTCTCTCTTCAAAGTCCCTCGAAGGGGTCCTTTTGTCTTCCTCGTTAGCTTGGGCACATGCAAGGACAACAGTCAGATCACAGAAGGGCACTGGTTTGGGGGAAGAGGTTGGAGATGGGGTGAGAGCAAGCGAAGGGATGTGGCCTGAGGGGGATCTGTGTTGGGTGAGGGCAAGGGGAGTCTGGGGGACAGGACTCAAGGGTAAGGCAGGGAGGAGCTTGGGTGGGTCACCCACCTTGAAGGTGCCTCTGCACCTGGGTTGATGAGGGGCCTTCCTCTTCTTCCCCACTTTGATGTTTGCAGTTGATTGTTCAATAACGGTGCCAGAGGCTTGTGATTTCCTGGTCATTGTCACCATGTCAGTGCTTCCCAGCAGTCTACCCAGGCCGCCTGACCTCCCTATACACACCCTCCCTGGGATAGGGCCCAGCCATGCCCTTCAGCTTTGTTTGGCCACCGAGCCACACCCCAGCCAATGGTACCCCTAGGGGACCTTAGAGATCAGAATCAACATCCTGACACCTGCATGGGGATGGGGGATGCTGGAAGACCTATATACTATGGTTGGAGAAAGGGAAGATTCCTTTAGCACCTATAAACATCCTTGCTAACAGGTCTTTCACCCGCCTCATCTCCCCTGTTAAATTCTGGTGGGTCACATGGCAGGGAGAAGGTGTCTCCCACAAGTGGCCATACCATTGAGTGGTTCACTCTGATCACTCCCACCTTTCAGCATTACCTAGTGTTTACATTTCTTACCTAAAATCCTGCCAGGGTAATGTGGCTATATTTTCTCTGGAAATGTGAACCATTCCACTTCTGTTTACAGATTGTTTTCAAGCACCTTAAAGATCATCCCCTTTTTGGCTACTACCAAGGAAATTTTCCATCCACCTCCTTTTCTCAGGGTTCACATAAGATTTCCTTGGTTTTCTGTTTTCCAATATGAAAGCACTGCTTTCAGGCTGTAAAACTTCAGTGAATAAATTTGTTCCACTTGGTATTTTAGTTTGGTTTCAAATGTGGGATCATGGTCATCTCTTTAGGTGAAAGGCACAAGCTTGTGCTTATACAGTGAAGCGGGGGATGAGGCAGATATTTTGGTGCTGGAAGTTGTGCCGTGTGTCTGCATGTAGGAAACTACAACCTGAGACTGATGAGATTATGGTTGGGGAGTGGGGTCGGCTTCAACACTGTACTTGAAGTTCTTTTTAGTGTGACAAGGGAAAGAAAGACCTTGACATTGAAAGGGAAAAGTAAAACTATGTTTATTCACAGACAACATGCAGAAAATTCTACCAATCTAATTAAGTGCTTCTAGAACTAATAATTGGGCTCAGCATGGTTGCAGAATACAAAAGCAATACCAAAATCAATTGTATTTTTATAATTATAGCAATGAATATTTTCAAGCTGAAACAAACAGTAGGGCAATTTAAATTACCCTTACAAAATATGAAATGCTTTGGGATGAATGGCACAAAAATTGTATAATAGAAGACCTGTGTATTGAAAACTACAAAACTTGAAGTGATAAACTAATAAAGATCAAAATATATGGAGATAGATATCTTGTTCAAGGATTTGAAGACTCAATTTTGTTAACGTGTCAGTTCTTCCCAAATTCATTTATGGGTTTCATGCCATCCCTCCCAAAATCCAGAAGACTTTCAAAATAGAAATTGGCAGCCACATAACTAAAAGAATCTGGCAAAACAGATAACAAAGATGGAGGTGTCACACTCCTTAATTGTAAGATTTCTTACAAAGTGAGAATAATCAGGACAGTGTGGTATTGACGTAATGGTAGGAAGACATCAACGGAAGAGAATAAAGAGTTCAGAAACCGACCCACACATATACACACATATAAACACTCATTATCAATAAAGATACAAATAATGATTAGAGGAAAAAGAGAAATAATATTTTTAACAATTTGATCTGGAATAATCACATGTCTACATGGACAACCATACATTTCAATCCATACCTCAAACCATATAAAAAAGTAACTAAAAATGAGTCATAGACCTAAATGTACAACTCAATGTATAAATCTTCTAGGAGAAACAAAGAAGAAAGTATGTGTTGCCTTTGCTTAGTCAACAATTTCTTAGATACAGCAAAAAAAGCTCGAACAACCAATTTTAAAAATTCACAAATTGAAGTTTTGAACTTAGGATCTGATCGTCAAAGACATTTTTAAGAGAGAGAAAAGAGAAGCTATATGCTGGGATGAAATATTCAGAAACCACATTTCTGATAATTGTCTTGTGTTCCAAACATATAAAGAATTCTAAAACCTCAATGAGAAGGAAACAAACAACCTAATGAACAATGGGCAGAAGATTTGAATGTTTCTTGAAAATGACATGCACATGGGAAATATCCTCCTACGTAGAAGCTCAGCATTATTAGTCATAAAGGAAACTCAAATCAAAATCACAAGGAGAAACCACTATCCACCTGTGAGAATAGCTAATATTGAGAACACTGGCCATGTTGGTGAAGTTTTAGAGCACTGGAACTCTGACAAGTAACTAGTGAGAATATAAAGGATTACAAGCATTTTTCAAAAATGTTTAGCAGCTTCTTAAAATGTTAAAGGGCACCTATCATGTGATGCAGGCATACCATTTCTAGATAATGCTACAAATATTTTCAAAATGCAAAGGCTTCTATTATGACAGAAGGTGGATCTGCTGTTGGCTGGGGATGGAGGTTTAGGGATGAGTACAGAGGAGGAATTATGAAGTGTAAGAGAAAACTTTTGGGTGTGATGGATCTGTTCACTATCTGTGTTATGGTGATGGTTTCCTGGGTGTATACATATGTCAAAGCTTATCACATTAACACATTATGCAGATTGTTATATAGCAAATGTACTTCAATAAAGTAGTCTTTAAAAACTTGTGTTTTCCTCAGGAAAAAAAAAAACCAAATTTTTAAAAATAATAAATGTAAAAGACTTGGAAAGGGAGAGTATTTAGTCACTGAAATTATTTAGAAGTGCCGGAGTAAGGTGTTAATAAAAATCAAAAGTTTAAACTTCAGTTTATTACTGCTTAAAAATTCTCTGTAAGGACTCAACTTCTGCCTGCAGGAAGATGGAGGAGATGCATTTTCCCCTGTTCTTCTTGCTAAGTACAACCAAACAGCCTGGACATTGCACATAAACAAGCATAACAAGACTCTGGGTAGTAGAAAGAAGAAACAAACTGTCTACAAGGGAGGCCTAGCAGGTAGTAGGAACTCCCACTAATGTCAAGCTGTAACAAAGAGAATCCTTTTGGATGTCAATGGAGGCCAAGTGAGGAACCTGGTCTTCCACTCCCATGTGGCAGTGATGAAGAAGTGGGCCTCTTCCCCTGCTTAAGCAATGTCAGAGAAAGTTAGTTAGAACAGAAGGTTTGAATAAGATCCAACCTCATGGTACAACACTAAAATGTCAAGAATACTACATATATACATATATGACTCACCATGAGAGAAAGCAGGAAAATCTCAACTTGAATGAGAATAGTCAACGACGAGGGCATAGATATTAGAATTATTTGAAAGTATTGAAAAGAAACCATCACAAGAATGCCTCTGGTTGGGCACGGTGGCTGACACCTGTAATCCTAGAAGTCTGGGAGACTGAGGTGGGGAGATTGCTTGAGGTAAGGAGTTTGAGACCAGCCTGAGCAAGAACAAAATGCCGTCACTAGAAAAATAGAAAAGTTAGCTCGGCACCATGCAAACACCTGTAGTCCCAGCTACTCAGGAGGCTGAGGCAGGGGGATTGCTGGAGCCCAGGGGTTTGAGGCTGCTGTGAGCTTCAATGATGTGACTTCACTCTAGCTGGGGTGACAAAGTGAGACTTGTCTCAAAAAAAAGTATGCTTCAATGAGGAATTATAAACATATTCAAAGCAGATGAAAAGAGAAGAATCAGCAAAGAGATAGGATATAAGAAAAGAACCAAATGGAAAGTTTAGAAGTTAAAAATATATACAATAACTGAAATAAAAACCTTAATTGATGTGTCCAACAGCAGAATAGACAGAATAGAGGACAGAATCAGTGAACTGAAGATAGAGCAATGGAAATGTTCCAATCAGAACAGCAGAAAAAAGATAGATAGAAAAAAATAAGTATTTTGTCGAATGCTTTTTATGCATCTATTGAGAGGATCATATGATCTTTATTTTTGCTTCTATTTATGTGATGAATTACATTTATTGGTTGACGTATGTTAAATCATCCCTGCATCTCTGGGATGAAGCCCACTTGGTCGTGATGGATTATTTTTTTGATAAGCACTTGGATTCGATTTGCTAGAATTTTATTGAGAATTTTTGCATCTATATTCATAAGAGAAATTTGTCTATAGTTCTCTGTTTTAGTTGCATCCTTTCCTGGTTTTGGTATCAGGACTATGTTGGCTTGGTAAAAAGTGTTGGGGAGAATCCCATCCTTCTCTATATTGGAGAATAGTTTATGTAGGATGGGCACCAGTTCTTCTTTGTAGATATGGTAGAATTCAGCTGTGAACCCATCTGGTCCAGGTCTTTTCTTTTTGGGAAGGCTTTTTATTGCTGTTTTGATTTCAGATCTAGATATCGGTCTATTTAGGAATTCTATTTCTTCCTGGCTGAGCCTGGGAAGGCTGTGTGTTTCTAAGAATTTGTCCATTTCCTCCAGGTTTTCTAATTTGTGTGCATAAAGATTTTTGTAGAATTCATATATGATATCATGTACCTCTGTGGCATCAGTTGTGATTACTCCTTCATGTTCCTGATGGAGGTTATAAGAGATTTTTCTTTTCTGCTCTTGGTTAGTCTAGCCAGAGGTGTGTCCATTTTGTTTATTTTTTCAAAGAACCAACTTTTGGTTTTATTAATCTCCCTTATGGTTTGATTGTTGTCCTTTTCATTTAGTTCTGATTTATTCTTAATAATTTCTCTCCTTCTGCTGGGTTTGGGATCGGTCTGTTCTTCCTTCTCCAGCTCTTTGAGTCTATTCATTAGATTGTCTATTTGTAAGTTTTCTGTCTTTTTGGTATAAGCATTTATGGAAATAAATTTTCCTTTCAGGACAGCTTTAGCTGTGTTCCACAGATTTTGATACGTTGTATCTCCTTTGTCGTTTAATTCAAAGAATAAGAATACTTAACAAAATAGGCATAGACGGGGCCTATCTAAAAATGATATAAGCCATATATGACAAACCCACAGCCAACATCATACTGAATGGGGAAATACTGAAAGCATTCCCACTTAGAACTGGAACCAGACAAGGCTTCCCACTGTCCCCATTACTTTTCAACATAGTATTGGAAGTCCTTGCAAGAGCTATCAGGCAAGAGAGCAGAATCAAGGGAGTCCAAATAGGGTCAGAAGAGATCAAACTCTCACTCTTTGATGATGATATGATGTTATATCTAGAAAACCCCAAGGTTTCAACCAAGAGACTCCTGGAATTGATAATTGAATTCAGCAAAGTCTCGGGATACAAAACCAATACACACAAATCAGAGGCATTCATATACGCCAATAACAGTCAAATGGAGAACAAAATTAAGGACTCAATACCCTTCCAAATAGCAACAAAGAAAATAAAATACCTAGGAATATATTAAACTAAGGAGGTAAAAGACCTCTATAGGAAGAACTATGAAACACTGAGGAAGGAAATAGCAGAACATGTAAATAGGTGGAAAACCATACCACGCTCATGAATCGGTAAAATCAACATTGTTAAAATGTCTATACTGCCCAAAGTTATCTACAGATTCAATGCAATCCCTATTAAATTAACAACATCTTTTTTCACAGACATAGAAAAAATAATTTTACGTTTTGTATGGAACCAGAGAAGACCCCATTTAGCAAAAGCAATCTTAAACAACAAAAACAAAATGGGAGGTATTAATTTGCCAGACTTCAAACTATACTACAAGGCTGTGGTTCTTAAAACTGCCTGGTACTGGCACAAGTGCAGGGACACAGACCAGTGGAACAGAACAGAAAATCCAAATATAAAACCATCCTCATGTAGCCATCTAATCTTTGACAAAGCAGAAAAAAACATACTCTGGGGAAAAGATTCCTTATTTAATAAATGGTGCTGGGAAAACTGGATATCCTCATGTAGAAGACTAAAACAGGACACACTGCTCTCACCCCTCACAAAAATCAAATCACGGTGGTTAACAGACTTAAACTTAAGGTCAGAAACTATTAGAATTCTAGAAGAAAACGTAGGAAAAACTTTTACAGACATTGAGCTAGGCAAAGAATTTATGAGGAAGACCCCTAAGGCAATCACAGCAGCAACAAAAATAAATAAATGGGACCTGATCGAATTCAAAAGCTTCTGCACAGCCAAAGAAACAGTCACGAGAGTAAACAGACAACCTACAGAATGGGAAAAAATTTTCACATACTACACATCAGATAAAGGACTGATAACAAGAATTTTTTTAGAACTCAGGAAAATCAGTAAGAAAAAATCGAAGAACACTATCAAAAAGAGGGCAAAGGACATTAATAGAAATTTTTCAAAAGAAGATATAAAAATGGCTAACAAACATATGAAAAAGTGTTCAACATCTCTAATCATCAGGGAAATGCAAATCAAAACCACAATGAAACCAGTTGGGTATTGGACAGAGGTAGGGGCTGGGTGGAAGGGATGGGTGTATACCTACTTGATGAGTGCGATGCGCACTGCCTGGGAATGGACATGATTGAAGTTCTGACTGGGGAGGATGGGGTGTGGGGAGGGGAGGAGTGCACACCTACATGATGAGAGTGATGTGCACTGTCTAGGGAATGGACACAACTAAAGCTCAGACTTGGGGGGATGGAGAGGCATGGGCAATGTATATAGCCTGATCTTTTGTACCCCCTTAATGAGCTCAAAAACAAACAAAAAATAAAAAATAAAAATAAAAAAATAAAAAAATAAAAAAAAAATAAAAAACACAATGAGATATCACTTAACTCCAGTGAGAACAGCCTTTATCAAAAAGTCCCAAAACTATACATGTTGGCGTGGGTGTGGAGAGATAGGTACACTCATACACTGCTGGTGGGACTATAAACTAGTGCAGCCCCTGTGGAA
>JAPYYL010000031.1:10681101-10704153 GCA_028534055.1 Eulemur mongoz | reverse complement strand
TGGGTGTATACCTACTTGATGAGTGCGATGCGCACTGCCTGGGGAATGGACACGTTTGAAGTTCTCTCTGGGGGGGATGGGGTGGGGGGAGGGGAGGAGTGCACACCTACATGATGAGAGTGATGTGCACTGTCTAGGAAATGGACACAACTAAAGCTCAGACTCGGGGGGATGGGGAGGCATGGGCAATATATACAGCTTGATCTTTTGTACCCCCTTGATGAGCTGAAAAACAAACAAAAAATAAAAATAAAATAAAATAAAATAAAAAAAAAGAAAAAAAAAACAAATGGGTAGCATATATTTAAATCATGCTGTCTGGTGCTTGGACCAAGGACCTACATTTTTCTCCTTAAAGGTCTATCTTGTAGTTGCAGCCCTTGTTTCTCAGTATTTCAAGAGTTACTCATGTCTAGCTGTTGGGACGAAAGAGAGAAGAGGCCTCTGGAACAAGTGTGTGAGTAGAGAGAGTGGAGAAACTCACCCATTAATGCAGGCATCAAGTAGCTAATCCCAGGGAGGTAAATGAGGCCTTAGGAAGGGGTGGGTGTTCTGCAGGATGATATTGCCCCTAAAGTAGACTTTTCAGCAGCTGGGGGGGTGGTGTGTCCTCTTCAGGGAATGAGGCTGGGCTACATGGCTAATTCTGACTTTTCTGCTGTGTCTCTGCTTGACTGAGATCCTAATTTTCCTTTCACAGAACCTCCAGAACACTGACAAGTCAGATTCCTGTATTTGAAACAAAATCATAGCAGATATTAACAATTCCAGGAACTCTCTCTTCTAGACAAAGGGATTGTTTCTCCTTTCTTTCTTTCCCCAATGCTTCTATATAGTTGATCTCTTTCTACAGTGTGGATAGATGGCCTAGCAATCTTGTCTATTCTTCTCTCCTTTCCTCTCTTCCCACATTTCTCTTTCCACAATTTTGCCTGAAGACTGACCAGAGTGAATACTCTGGCTGCTGTGGGTCCATGATGGGTGGAGTAGAATTCTCCAGAGATCCTATATCCCTCCACCTTTACTAGTTTTCCTGGGCACTAGTCAGAGTCCAGCACACAATAGGAACTGGGCGCACCTGTCTTTAGTCTCCCCTCTGGTGCAAAGAACCTATAAAGATTCTAGTCTCTACCTCCTGGCAACTAAGGTCTCAGGCTGGCTAGCCAGCCCATGGCCTCTTCAATGGGTGATGCACTTGGTACTTGGAAGAACCTCTGGCAGTGTGGCTACCGATTTGGGAAGGCATGAGGTGCACTTTCTCCCTGGAAACTTGTAGGCCTTTTCATATCTAGCAGCCTGGGGGGGAGCAAGGGAAAACCCTAAAGAAACTGTAGTTCAGAAAGGTTAGAGGGTATACGGTCAGTATGGAAAAATTAATTCTACTTATATATGGCTATAACAAAAAATTAGAAATAAAAACTAACAGAATTTGTCACCACTAGATTTGGCCTATAAGAAATGCTTAATAGTACTCCATATGTTGAACAAAACAATCAATACCCAACAGTGTGGAAACAACCAAAAGTAAAAACTCACAGCTCTTGCAAAACTGTAATACAAGGGAGAAAACAAAGCAACTAGGTAGCAATCAACATGAGGACTCATGTAATATATAACATATCATATTAACATTGAATGTAAATGGTCTAAATGCCCCACTTAAAAGACACAGTTTGGTGGAATAGATTAAAAAAGGACAACTCAAATATACTCTGTCTTCAAGAAGCTCGGTAGGTAATGGGGTGGAAAAAATATTCCACACAAATGGAAACCAATAGCAAGCAGGAGTAGCTGTTCTTACACCAATAGAAACAGACTTTAAATCAACAAGAGTAAAAAAAGACAAAAATGGTCATTACACAATGATGAAGGGATCAATTCAACAAGAAGATGTAACAATTATAAATATATATGCACTTAAAGCAGCAGCTCCCAGAGTCATAAAACAAATACCACTGGACTGAAGGAAAGAAACAAACAGCAACATCATAATACCCAGGGACTTCTACACTCCACTGACAGAACTGGACAGATCATTGGACCTAGGATATTTACAGAACATTCTGCCCCCAAACTACAGAATACACATTCCTTTTTCAGCACATGGAACATTATCCAAGATAGATCATACATTAAAGCATACAGCAAGTCTCAGGAAATTTAAAAAAACATTAAATTCATACTATGTATCTTCTCAGGCCACAGTAGAATGAAAGAAGAAATCAATTCCAAGAGGAACTCTGAAAACTACATAAATGTATGGAGCTTTAGAAACCTGCTGATGAAAGATCCCTGGGTCAATGATAAAATGAGATGGAAATTAGAACATTTTTTGAATTGAATGACAAAAATGACACAAGCTACCAAAATTGCTGGGGCACAGGAAAAGCAGTGCTGAGAGGAAAGTTCACAGCACTAAAAGCTGACATGAAAAGGACAGAAAGATCACACATTAACAACCTAATGTCTCTCTTCAAGGAACTAGAAAAAGGAAAAGAAACCCAATCCAAAGCTAGCAGAAGAAATGAAATAAAGATCAAAGCAGAACTAAACAAAATTGAAACATAGAAACTGCCATAGGAACAATGAAATGAAAACTTCGCTCTTTGAAAAGATAAACAAAAGCAATAGACCACTAGATAGCCTAAGGAGGAATAGAAGAGAAAGAGTTCAAATAAGCTCCATCAGAAATAAAAAGAATACATTACAATTCATATCACAGAAATAAAAAAATGCCATCCAAGACTACTAGGAAAACCTCTACACACAAACCAGAAAATCTAGAGGAAATGGATACAGTTTTGGAAACACACAACTTCCCAGGCTTGAATCAGGAGGAAATACAAATCCTTCCCTGACCAATAGCAAGCAGCGAGATTGAAAGAGTAATAAAAAACAAAAAAATCTCCCAAAACCAAAAAGCCTGGGACAACACAGATTCACAGCTGAATTCTACCAGACCTGCAAAGAATAACTGGCACCTATTGTACTGAAACTATTCCATAACATTGAGAAGAGGGAATCCTTCCTAATTCATTCTACAAAGCCAGCATCACCCTGATGCCAAAGCCATGAAAAGAAGCAACAACAATAAAAGAAAACTACAGACCAATATCTCACATGAATATAGATACAAAAATTCTCAACAAAATACCAGCAAAGCAAATGCAACGACACATTGAAAAGATAGATGAAAACATAGGGGAAAACTCTTTGACATAGGTTTTGGCAATGGCTTTATGCCTATGACCTCAAAAAGCACAGACAACAAATGCAAAAACAAACAAGTTGAACTATATCAAACTAAACTTTCTGCACAGCAAGGGAAAAAATCAATGACATGAAAAGGCAACTTACAGAATGGGAGAAAATATTTGCAAACCATATATCTGATAAGAGGCTTATATTCTAAACCTATAAACAACTCATACAATGCAATGGCAAAGAAGAAAAAAGAAAGAATTTTAAAATAGGCAAAGGATCTGAATAGACCTTTCTCTGAAGAAGACATACAAGGGACCAACAGGTATATATCAAAGTGCTCAGCATCAATAATCATTAGGGAAATGAAAATCAAAACCACATTGAGATACCACCTCACACTTGTTAGGATGACTACTGTCCAAAGTGAAATGATAACAAGCGTTGGTGAGTATATGGAGAACAGGAAACCCTTGTATTCTGTTGCTGGGAATGTGAATTGGCACAGCCTTCATGAAAAATAGCATGAAAATCCCTCAAAACAATAAGAGTAGAAGTATCCTGTTATCCAACAATCTCAGTTCTGGTTATATATCCAAGGAATTGAAATCAGAATCTCAGAGAGATACTTGCACTCCCATGTTCATTGCAATATTATTGACATAGTCAACAAATGGAGACAACTTAAGTTTCATCAATAAATGAATGGGTAAGGAAAATGTGAGTGTTATTCAGACATAAAAAAGAAGAAAATCCTGCCATTAGTGACAAGGATGAACCTGGAGAGCACTATGCTAAGAGAAATAAGCCACGCACAGAAAGACAAATACCACATGATCTCACTTACATGTGGAATCTAAAGAAGTCAAACTCATAGAAACAGAGAGTAGAAAGGTGATTTCCCAGGGCTGGTGTTGGGAGAAATGGGGGAATTTTTGTCAATGGGTACAAACTTGCAATTAGATGAATACGTTCTGGAGATCTAATGTACAACACCATAACTATAGTTAATGGTAATGAACTGTAAACTTGAAATTTTCTAATAGACTAGATCTTAAATGTTCTTGCTACACATACAAAATAGTAACTATATGAGTCGATGTTGATTGTGCTGATTACTTCACAATGTGTATGTATATCAAAACATCAGGTTGTACGCCTTAAATATAAATAATTTTTATTTTTCAAGAAAAAAATAATTTTCAAAAGTAGAATAAAATTGGAAGACGTTTGTTAGCTAATTTTTTAAAAATCTTTTTTTTTTCCCATTTATGTTTTATTTGAATCTATACATGGGATACAAGCGCAATTACACTATCTAACTTTAAGATAATGCTACAGTAATCAAGACACTATGATATTGGCTTAAGGATAGATACATAGCTGAATGAAATGGATAAGAGAACACAGAAATAGACCTACACAAGTATGGCCTGTAGTTTTACAAATATCTAAGACAATTAAATTGAAAACAGTTGGTCTTTTCAATAAATAGTATTGGAACTGTTAGACACCCATGTGTAAGGAATGTATCATATACCTACATATTAAATGAAAAAGAATAACACTTTTAAAGAAAGCATGGTAGAAAATTTCATGACCTGCCATAGGCAAAGAGATCTTGAAGATGACACTAAAAGCATGATTCCTAAAGGACAAAAATTAAATTAGACTTCCTGAGAATTAACAATTTTTGATCTGAGAAAGACAGAATAAAGTCAAAAAGGCAAGCTAACAACTGGAAGAAAATATTGCAGATCATATATCCAATGAAGGATTTGTATCTGGTATACATAAAGGGCTCTCAAAACTTGAAAATTAGAAAACAAATGACCCAGTTTTAGTAATGGACAGAATACCTCCATAAGCGCTTTATCAAGGTAGGCATATAATGGCAAATGAGCACATAAAATTGTCTTACATCATTGACCATTAAAGAAATGGAAATTGAAATAACAATGAGGTAACATGACACACATTTGCAGATGATTAAAATAAAAGTACTGACAGTGCTAACAGGGACAAAGAACAACTTGAAATCTCATGAATTAGTGTGACAAAGTAACATGTTACAGCCACTGTGGAAAATGATTAGGTAATGTCTTATAAACACACACTTACATGTGACTGAGCAATGCCACTCTTGGGTGCAACAAAACTGTATGCTCATGCAAAAACCTACACCTGAATGCTTATGGCAGCCCTATTCATATTTGCCCAAATCTGTAAACAAACCACTAACCTTCCATGGGTGATGGTTAAACAAACTGTGATGCAGCCCCACACCTGTACATCACTCAGCAATAAAAAGGGAGGTATTGATATACACAACTTGGATCTAACTGAAAGGCATTTTGATGACAAATGTATTCATAACAAATTGAGGGACTACTCGTGACAATTATGGTTCTTGTTTATGTAATCAGTCATATAGTGGTAGCTGGTATTTCTAACCACCTTCTGCTACCCATTTTGTATTGCCTTTGCTTTCATCACCTCAGCTGGCTGTGGTTCTTTAGCTGGTGGAGTGACCCAAACTTTATTCTTGTAAGGTCGGCCATTCCTAGTCCTACCTGGATTGGGTTGTTGTAATTTCTCAGTGACCTTAATCACAGGAAATGGCAATGCTACGGGACTCCCTGAGAGATCTCGTGTATTCCAGACATGCTCTTCCTTGCCTCCATGGTAGAGCTGCAGTCTAGTTTCCTCTTGCTAGTTCAGATCAGTCATTCAATCCATACAGCAACTCTTAGCCTGTTGAGTCATAGGCACGAAGAGCCCAAAGTGACTGGTGGCAGCCTTCACTTCCAGTTGCATGGAATCACTGTTGTGTCTCCTTGAGGAAGCATTCCTCCACCTGGAGCTAAGACTTCTAGGCCAGCAGAGCATAAGGTTCTTGTGAAAACAGGAAGCAAAACTTTTGCTGGTAGGTCACAAGGGGTAAGGTGAGTGGTGTCATGCCCACTTCCACCCCTTAATACCTGGACCTTTGAATCCTGGCTAAGACAGAGACCACACCATATATTGGATGCTGATTCAGAGCATATGCAGCCTTCTAGAGAACAGCAGCCTTGCAAAGTATTGTCACCTACTTGGTGCTGTTAACTATGACTTCAAAAGCCCATTACCCTGTTATATTTCACAAATACATTTGTTTGTGTGTCTATACATATACATATATTTATAGCAAATGCCTTTATTTTCTTTCCTGCTTTACTCCCTTATCATGTAACATAGAGGAGTTGACTTCCTATCAGTATTTAAGTATTGATTTTATGTAATATTATTTCAGTTATGGGATATCAGCCAAGAAATGCCTCATTGAAGGCACTTACCTCCTCTTTTGCGGAAACGATTAGTACTTTTGCTTTTGTGTGCAGGACAGTTGTATTAAGTTAGGCAGAATTATGACCTTCCTATTGTCTTTATTTGGACCTTAGGTATGGTCTCAGTAGCTGCATATGGGTTCCAAGTGGAGACGGGTTTAACTGACAATGGTTAATTTTTTGTGCCGACTTGGTTGGGCTCAGATAGCTGGTCAAACATTGTGTCTGAATGTGTCTGTGATGGTGTTTTTGAAGGAAGTTGACATTTCAGTCAATAGATTGAGTAAAGAGGATCACCCTCAGCAATGTGGCAGCCACTGAGAGCCTCCACAGAACAAAAAAAGTGGAAGGAGGGGGAGGTCTCTCAATTTCCGAGCTAGGATATCCATCTTCACCTGTTGTGAGACCACTGATTTCTGGGTTGTTGAAACTGCAGACTCTTGGACTTACACCAGCAGTTCCCCTCCTCCATGCTATTCTTGTATCTATTTCTGTGGAGAACGCAGTCTATTACAAGCATGTAGGCCACTATCTACACAGCACTCTGCTTAACCTAAACCCATGGCCTAAAGCGACCTCTGTTAATGCAGCCAAACATCAGGTCCAGCCTTGACTCCTGTCCACATAGACAGACCCATTTTCCCAGTGGACACTTCCACCATGATGGGCCACAGAACCTCCCCATCTGCAGGTCCCGACTGACCTCAACGTCCCTACTCTTCCTCATCCCATCACAACCAACTCGTCCTCCTTCCCCATCACTTTCAGCTAAGCGGAGCGGCTTCCACCTAGTCAGCAATCCCAAAAGTCAGATCATTAAAGATTCTCACCATCATTTCACAGACCCCGACTTCCTAAAACTCTCACATGTGTCTTCACCTCACCACCCACCTTGCATCAGACAGCCTTAAGTAACTGGACCCTTCTTTGGTTTACTTGTTGTTTTTCCTCAATACATGTTCAATAACTGCTGGATCAATGAATGGATGGATCAAAATACCAGAGGTTCCCATTGGCCGATTCAAAGTGTGGAGCCTGCCCCCCTCCTGGGCCTTCTGCCTTCATGGAAGGCACGTGCCAAAACTGCTCATCTGACATCAGAATTCCCCTGGACTGTCCCTGAGAGTGTCATCGTGGATGTCTCCTCCCCAGGCCCAATCATCATCTTGGAGGTGTGGATGCTGCCAACAGGATGCTTCCTGCACTGGGCCCCACACATCCCCATTAGTGTAAAAAGGAAGGGTTCCACCTCCTTTGTCATGGCACATCCACAGCCATCACCTCATCAGTAGAGTCTGCGGTGATTAACTTGAGGGCTTCCTTCCTCCAGATTCCCCTCCAAGCAGCTGCATTCTTGTCTTCCCCCGCCCAGTGCCCTTCCAGGTCTGTCTCACTTGTTGGTATCGGTTGCCAACCCACCCACCCATGCAGTGGAGTTTGAGGGGGCCCAGGGTATACAGGAGATGAAACCCCGGACCCCACAGGTGTCGAGACAGCTCCCAGCCTGGGAACCTGGCCAGGGTACACTGGACCACTAGAGGGGTCAAGAGACTTCAGGGGACTCACACAGAGTGATGCAGAGTGCCAGCTATGCACTTCCTGACAGAGCTGGAGGCTCCTAAGGGGGCTGGGTTGTCTGCATCCACCAAACAGGCCTGCCCACTCAGATCACACTGCAGCTTCCAGCTGGGAATGAATGATGGGCTCCCATTTTCCCAAGCCCATTCATGGGCCTTGTCCTGTCCTCCCACCTCCCTGCTCCTTCCCCCCCTCTGATCCTTACCCATGGGGCTGAGCTCTGGAAACAGAGCTCTGAGTGACAGCCTGCTTAGGGCTCTGTGGTCGTGGCTTTGCACCTGGTCTCTCTCCTGG
Organism: Eulemur mongoz; assembly: GCA_028534055.1. Taxonomy (NCBI): domain Eukaryota; kingdom Metazoa; phylum Chordata; class Mammalia; order Primates; family Lemuridae; genus Eulemur; species Eulemur mongoz. The sequence goes on along the minus strand of JAPYYL010000031.1, from coordinate 10,695,754 downwards.
ACTCTGGCCACCACTGTCCTCGGTATCCTCCCAACCCCCCCACACTCACCGAGGAGTCCTGTCCACTCTCCTTCCCTGGCTACTGGTCATTCTGAACAAGTCTTTCCTTCTCTAAAGGAAAAAGCATGTGGGCCTTTCAGATGTTTAAATCAAGCCTAGAGGAATTGTCTTACCCAGGACATCACTGCCTGAATCCACCTTCATCTAGAGGAAGAGTTAACCTAATCAGAGACAGTGGAGATGCAAATTAAAATAACAGTGAAACAATATTTCGTCACCAAATTGTATTCATAATTTTCACCAAAATTTAAAAGATTGAAAAAATAAGATATTTGTTAGCATGTAGCATGTTCACATAGATTTCTGACAAAAAAATTGGTACAGTGTTTTTGGAATAAAATTTTGATGGTATATGTAAAAAGTAAACTATTCATGCCATTTCCTTTCAGCCAATGTCCATGTTAATGTGACTTTCTTATTAGAAAAAATGCATATTTGCCCAAGAATTTCAGGTTCAGAGATATTATTTCAGTTCTATAAATCATAGCAACAAATGGAAAACAGCTTACATGTTCATCAGGAGAAGAAAGGTTTAGTTAACTGTGACGCACAGCTACTTTACAGTTCTAGGGAGCAGTTACAAAAGTGAGGGTGGGAAGATCCTGCACCCATCTTATTAAGTGGCAAAGGCATGTGATAGATCAGTATGTACATGATACCTGCAGGTATTTAACAACACTGTATGTTTTTGTAGTGCACCTATGTCTAAAAAACCCTATAATAAGGCTTAAATTAATACACACCATATTACTATGAACAATAGTGGTGACCTCTAGAGAGGGGACTTAACTGTAGGTTAAGTTTGTAAAGTGAGGAATTGTGATTTTTCTGTATTTTTAGAGGTTTTTGTAACGAGAATATAGGAACTATTACCTCTTCACTGGAAATATCTAAATAAGCTTGACACCAAAAATAGTAGCTGTGTATTATATGAAGTAACCACAAGGTCATGCAACAAACCCTGAAATTTGAATGGCTTAACACAAGAAGAGCTTATTTTTCATGCATATAAATTCTGATGTAGTTTGTTAGGGGCTCTCAAGTGACCCAAGGGCCCAGGCTGCTTCCTCCTTGTGACGCTCCCATCTCACATGGAGTAGCCTTGCTTGCCATTGAATGGAGAGAGAACGCAAGGAAATGGCACCCAGGCTCTCCAGTGCCTGGATGGGACAAACAAGGCCTCTGCTCATGATCCAGTGAAAAAGGATAGTCACATGACCCTTCCCCATTACAAGTGGACTGCACTTCTCCCATGTGTCCAGGAAGGAGAGGAAGACAAGATATGTAAGAGCACTTAAAATCCTGGCCACAAAATGTTACATAGTAGGTGCTCAACAAAAAGCAATGGCTATAATGTGTTATGACAACACACTTCACTGCAGGGAGGAATTTCTGAGGAGGCCAGATTTTGCCCAAGCTCTCCAACTTTTTAAAATACCTACTACATGACAGGTGCTTTCAATTGCAGGATCACATGTAGTTTTCCAGGGATCCTGTAAATGTCAGCAGGAAGGCTTTGCCTTCTTCACTAAATGGCACTTTTCTTCACTATCCTTTGCAGCACCATCTGTCATCCCAGTAGGATGAGGAATTTCTCTTTCCGTTTGATGTAGGGACAAAATCTTAACCTGTGAGTTTTTGATACCCTCTGCATGGCTGAAGATCTGCACGGGATGTCCTTAGACACACTGAAAGCCAGGATTCTCCTGTGGGGCAGATACATAGAGCAGAAGCAGTGGAAAGATGATGGGTATATCTTCATTTTTAATCTGAGCTGGCATGTCTACTAAGGAACTATTTTTTACTTCCCAGGAGAATAGCAGAGTTTTAGGAATTCAGCTTCAGGAGATATTTGCTTCACAGTGATTTGCATAGTCTTTCCTCATTTACCAATGTAAAGGGGATGCTATATACTGAACTGTGCCACCTTGCCCCAAATTTGTATGTTGAAACCGTAAGTCCCAATGTGATGTAGGTGTAGATGGGGCCTTCCAGAAGTAATTAGGGTCAAGTGAGGTCATGAGGATGGGGCCCTGATGGGATTAGTTCTCTTGTAAGAAGAAACATCAGAGAGATTTCTTGCTCTCTCTGTGTCTCTCTGCCATGTGTACACACAGAGAGGGCTGCTGTCCACAAGCCAGGAAGACAGCCCTCACCAGGGATCAAATCTGCCAGTACCTTGATCTCAGATTTCCCAGCCTCCAAAAGTGTGAGGAATAAATATCTGCTGTTTAAGCCTCACAGTCTATGGTATTTTGTTCTGGCAGTCTAAGCTGACTAATGTGAGAGTCTTTGGTTTTTGACCACCCAGGAAAGCACTTTAATCTATATATGTGCTCAGTGGCCAGTTTCCAATACGGCACCCCATTAAAATCCGATTATGGATATGGGGGGGGTTGGTTTAAAAACTTTCCCTCTAACTTCAGGGTTATATCTCAGGAATTGGTAAATTATGGGCCAAATCAGACTCCACTCACCACCTTATTTGGAAAACGTTTAGGGAATGTGTTGAAGACATCCAACAGGACGATCAGGTGTCTAAAGTTCACTATAAAAAAAAAAAAAAAAACAAAGTCAAGGGGACATTTGCTATCATAGGGGCTCCAGGGTGAGGGAGAGGGACAACTAAGTAACTTATGCAGAGAGTAGATATACTCTATGTCGGGGGAGGAGTGGTGATTCTGGGCAGTGCCAATGGCAACAGGGCACAGCCTTTAGAGCATGCAACCACAAAGAGATGTGCAGCAGGCCAGATTCTAGAGTAGGACAGGCAGGTCTGAGGGGCAAGATTCAGGAAAGGGCACGGTAATGAAATAAAGTACTTGTACTGCACAAAAATGCTGGCATCTGGGTAGGTTTGGCTCTCAAGGAAACACATACAATCCCTAAATTGTATTTGGTTCACATTTCCATCCTCCTTCTTGCCTTAGTCATTGAAGGCTGCCATAAGGAAATACTATAGACCGGGAGTTCAAACAGCAGACATTTATTTTCTCATAGTTCTAGAGTCTGGAAAGTCTGAGACCACAGTGCCAGGGAAGTGGGTGTCTGGTGAGGACTTTCTTTCTGGCTCACAGATGGCCACCTTCTCTGTGTGTCCTCACATGGCAGGGAGAAATAGAAAGAGAAAGCTACTTCTCTGGTCTCTCTTCTTGTAAGTGTACTAATCCCATGATGAGGGCTCCACCCTCATGGCCTAAACCAAACTGAATTACGTCCCAAAGGCCCTATCACCAAAGACCATCACATTGGGGCTTGGGGCTTCAACGTATGAATTTTGGGGGACACATTTCATTCCATAGCACATTTTTGGGGCCTGCTTTTAATACCTGGCCCACAGGCCTTGTTTTGTTTGCCTGAGAAACAGTATGGAATCATGAGAAGAGAAATAAAGCAAGACCAAAGTCTGATTCAGGTTTGGAGGGGTGGGAATGGGGTGGGAATTGTGTGGGTTCTAGATGAATTCAGACCATATGTATTAGTTTTCTCGGGCTGCCATTACAACGTGCTATGGATTTGGGGGTTTAAACAACAGAAATGTATTGTGTCATTGTCCTGGAGTCTAGAAGTCCATGATCAAAGTGACGGCAGGGTCGGTTTGTTCTGAATCCCCTATCCTTGGATTTGGAGATGGCTGTCTTCTACCTGTGTCTCCACAGCGTCTTCCCTCGGTGTGCATCTGTGTCCTAACCCGTCTTCTCATAAAGACACCAGTTATTAAATTATAGGCCACCCATTGACCTCATTAGGCCACCTCAATGACTTCTTTCAAGACCGTATCTTCAAATACAGTAACACTCTGAGGTACTGTGGGTTAGGGGTTCAGCATACGCATTTTAGGACAGACACCATTCTGTCCATAATGGCAGGGGATCTAGTCCCGACCCCGTTGCTTACTAGTCACCTGGTTATGGGAATCTACCAAGCCCTGTGAGCCTGAGGTCCTTCATCTGCGAAATAGGTTTGATAGGATCTGTCTGCTAGGACTGTTGGATTGTGTGCAATATATGTAAATCACTTGACACAGTGTCTGGCGTATGTTAGATCTTTCTTGATTGACAGTTATTAGCATTACTAGTATATTTGGACCTCAGATTCTACTACAATCACCTCTGGGAATTTTGTTTTTGCTGGTGTCATTATCTAAGAAACCTCTGAGTATGTAGCACAATAGGATAGGGAATTCCAATTCAGCCAGAAATGTTGCTTCATGGATATAAATCAGTAAAAATTCCCTCCTGTATGATTTAGCATTTAATTTGGGTGTGGGGGAGCCTTCCCCTGCTGAATACAGCTCAAAGCTCCTGGTATCTGAGTCAAGGACCAACTCCTTCCCTCCATCCCCACTGCTTTTCCAGCCAAACTGCTTTTTTAATCCATTTCATCACTACCCAAAATCTAAGCCCTTACAATTGGCCAAATTACACTTGAGAAAACCTAATTAAAATGCCATTTTAATAGGGTCGGCTCTGGCTCTCACAGCCAGGCAGATGTGTACCTGGCCAGTGGTTTGGGGGCCTCACTTCATGGGAGATTCAACCTATCTCTCAGGAAAGCCCTGCAGAGGATGATTATTGATCACCTGGCTGTTGCACTGTGCTCAGCCGCAGTGGGACAAGAGCACAGGACATCTTCCACACCCACCCCAGCTGGAGAGTCCTCTCTGCTTTGCTCAGAATCCAGAAGGAACTACTCAGGGCAGCTCTCCCTTCCATGCTTTGCTCTCATCCCTGAGTCACGAGTAACATGGTCTGACAGTCTGACCCTGCCACCACCCAGCTTCATTACCACCAACTCCCACAAAAGGATCTTCAGTTTCCCCAAGCCCCAACCACCCTGGCTCAGGGCACTCACACTCCACTGCTCTCAGCAGAAGCACCACCCTTCAACCCTTCCATCACTTGTTCTTTAGGGCTTAGAGGACATCTCACCACCTTAGTTATACGACTGCAACTCCCAGACTCTCTATTTCTATGGGCAGGGGTGGGTCTGGCTTACCCTAGTGTGTCTGTTAACCCAGGGTCTTTCAAAGAGCAGATGCTCAATGAATATTTGGGGAACAAACGTGCCAGTGAGCAGTGTCTCTTATATATTGAAATTAATTTTTTCCTACTTTCTCAAATAAGCCAAGCAAATTCACATATACACATATATTTTAATTTTATAGAAAAATCACGTGGAAAAGGATAAGAAGGCAAGAAGGAAGTGTCTTTAAATTTTATTTCTCTATTTCATAACTCAATGTATTTAAATGCAAAGTTCTTTCACATTTCCAAGAAATTCCTATTTCAATGACATTCCAATTCCACTTTGTTCTGAGCAGCAAACTTAAATGGAAGGTTACACCATTTCTTTTACAAAATGGCAAACTCTTACTATTGATAAGCAAAATTCCATGCGTGGTCAATATCATTCCCCAACTTAAATGCTGGAGCTAATTCAATCTTCTATGAAAAAAAAAAAATTCAACAATTCAAAAAGGAAAACAAAGATCGATTTTCAAAACACCCAAATGTAACAGGACCACAAAAGGTTATGCACTAGTGGTTTCCCCAAATTATTGTGACCCTCCACTACTTTAAACACTGACTGCTCTCTTCAAACACAGAGTAAAGAAAGGACTCATTTCTCATGGGGCAGGATGAGTTGCTGGAAGGGGATATGATTGTGCACTGGCCCTGAGACTACATTGGCCCTCCTGCAACTCCTGCTCACTGTCTCTCTACCTCATCTCTCAAAGCCTCTTCATACAAGAGTGGGAAGGATCTGGGGTTTCCCTGATTGCGCTTGGCCACATGCTCAAGGACTTTCGTCTTGCTGGTTTCAGCATGGGCTCTCAGCCCCCTACAGGAACTCATAACATGCAGGATCGCTGTTGGGCACCTGCCGGTACTCCAGGTACACTTCCTGCACCCAATCCTGGGCGGTGAGCTTCCAGGGCTCCCGGTAGATGTAATGCTCACTCCCATCATGCACCTCTATCACACCCAACACTTCCCAGACAACCTCCTCCCGGGCACAGTTTCCCTCATAGAAGATCCAGACCAGCATGAAAATCAAGAGGCCAGCCTTGGGAAAGTGCTAGCCATCATTCAGCTCCTCACTTTAGGTGAGGCCCAGGACAGTGACAAGGACATAGCAGTGGCTGGCAGGATCCACTTCCTTCACATTGATGCCAAAGACCAGCTGCATGCACTTGGAGGCTTTGATGAGGATCTCAAGAAAGTGGTCTTGGTAATCTCTGATGACAATATTCAGCATTTCTGCCTCAGTGATTGGTCCTTCATTCGATACTTGAGGAGCAGGAAATGAACCAAATCAAACACTTTCTGTTGAAGCTCTTCTTGCCTCACTGGCACTGGGACTGCCGTGTGCTGTGAGGTGCTTAGCCCCTCCTTTTCTTTGGTGATGGAGCCGTCAATGCAGTGGTGCTCTGGATTGGAGGCCAGGCCAGTGGGAGAGGTGGAGGCTCTCTGAGGACTCAGTGTTGCAGCATCAACCTCTTCCAGGGTGCCCGGGGTGACAGTAGAGGAGGAGGCAGCTGCCCCCTCCTCCTGACCTGTGAGAGCCTGTGCACCCACCAGGCTCTATGCCTCTCTTGGGGCCTGAATGTGCTGATTCTTCTGAAAGAGGTGGAGGAATGATGGCTCTGGTCAGGGACAGCAGGCAGGATTGCAGGCAGGAGTTGTGTGATGGGGACCCACAGACCTGGGAAGAGAGGGAGCATGTCAGTGGCCTTAGAGAGAATGACACCCTGGGGGCTCTTACAAACTGCAATCTATAGGCCTTCTCCTTAGGTGATGCCTTGGGGCCTCCCAGGGCTCCTCTCCTCCTGGTCAGCCTGTCCCCTGAGCACATGAACAAGAAAAGGAGATGGCTCCTTAGGTGCAGCTGGACATCAGAGTGTGAGGCTCCAGAGCTGACAGCCAGTGGGGGGTCCAGGCACTCCTGGATCCCCTCTGTTCTGGGGAGGGCAGGGCTTCTGGCACACATTCAGAGTGTGTTCCTCACCTTACTCCTGGCATGGCCTGGACCTCCTCTGCTCTGTGCCCTGTGGACACTGCCTCAGACCAAGGTCTAACCGCGGGTTCCTGGAGCCTCTTTAAAGGGAAGTGAAGTGCCCTCAGGCTGCAGATACATACACAGCCCTGGTACCCCTAGTGCTGTCAGGAGGGTGGGCCAGGCTTTGTAAGGTTGTCACAGTTCTGGGACCAGCACATCTGGTCACCCATGCTTGGGTCTTTCCAGGGCCAACAACTGGCTTAGGGGATGGATGGGCTCTCTCTGTCTGGCGTACGAGATCTCCTCACTCATCCCCCTGTATCCTCACTTTGATGATGTCTAGCAGGCCTGGGACTCTTTCCTGTGCCGATCTGCAGCTGCAACCCTCAGACCAAAGTTGTAACCACACTCAACCCCTTCAGGCAGTAGTGAGGGAGCACCATGTCTGTCCACCCTGCCTGGAGTTTCCAGGGCTGACTATGGGGACAGGGTGTTTCTGTGAGGCCTCCACTGTTCTGGAGTGGGGTACCCCTAGTCCTCCCTCACACCAAGGTGTTCACCTTCCTCATGACCATAATGAATTCTGGATGTACCACAATGTGGTACACCTGCCCAGGGTCTCCCAGGGATGAAAGCAGGGGCAAGGTTAGGGCCCATCTGTCCTGGGATCCTGGGTATCTGTCTATGTCTTGTCTCCCAGCAGGGTCTGGGCATCTCCCTCTGCTCACCTGAGGCCGTGCTCCCTATACCAAGCCCTTACCCACCCTTAGACACGGAGGTGGCTGTCAAGAGGCACGTGACAAGCCACATTGCACAGGTACTTTCAGGGTTGATGGAAGGACAGGCATCTGTGGGGTTCTCCCCTGTCCTGAAGTCTAAGCTCCCTCCCCTCCTCCTTGTCTGTGTGTTCTCATCTTGGCTGCGTGTTACAGCCTGCATCCCTTCCACTCACTCTAATGCCCTTACTTCACTCTAATCCCTGAGGCGTAAGTCAGTGGACGTCACATCTGGACCCCACAGCGGCGGCTTCCCAGGGATGACACTAGGGGTGGAACAGGATGGGTTGTGGGAGGCCTCAGTCCTCCCTTAAGGTCCTAACCATGATGCCTGGCAGAGCCTGGACCCCCCACCCTCTATAGCCTTGACTCAGCCCCAGGTCACAGCAGGCTCTGACTCCCAGAGTCCCCTGAGGAGTAAGGGGGAGGGCATCAGCCTGACAATACTGCCCCGGCTGGCCTAAGGCTGAGAGCAGGGACAAAGCTGGATTATTTGGGACCCTCTACTTGGAGTGGGGGCCTCCGCAGCCCACCCTCATCATCTGACTTCATTCCTAACAGAGCCTGGGGGCTCTCCTCTACAGCAACCTTAAGTCTGGATGTCACATCAAGGGCCTCGCCTCTGTCAGCACCCCAGACACAAGTCAATGCACGTTACATCTGGCCCCCTACACCGGGGCTTTCTCAGGCTCACAGCAGAAACAAGGATCGACTGTGAGGCCCTTTATCAGGATGTGGTGCAGCCAGGATGCCCGCCTCTATGAACCTCAGTCTGCCAGGTCACACCAACACTCTGACTCCCAGAGTCCCCTGAGGAAGACTTTGGGGGGGAGGAGCGCAGTCTGACATGTCTGCCGGGACGTGGTCCATGGCCGAAAGCAGAAGCGGAACTTCATTATTTGGGGACCCTCTACGTGGGGTGGGGGCCTCATCAGTCCAACCTCATTGGCTCACCTCACTCCTAACAGAGCCTGGGCCCTCTCCCCTCCACCGATCTGAAGTCTGCCCCCTCAGTCTTAGGGCCTCGCCTGTCAGCCCTCCAGACGCAAGTCGGTTGGCGTTTACCTCTGGGCCCTGTATCCAGGGCTTCCTAGGGCTGACAGTACTGGCAGAGCTGGATTATTTGGAGACCCTCTACCAGAAGGGGGTCCCCTCAGTCCCCCTTCAGCCTTTCACCTTGACTTCTCACAGAATCTGGAGCCTCTTCTCTCGATCAACTGGAAGTCAGACCAAGGCTCTAGCCTCTGTCAGCCCCCCAGAGAGACGTGGGTGGACGTCACATCCAGCCCATACCCGGGCTTCCCAGGGTTGACAGCAGGGACAAGGATGGACTGTGGGTTCCCCTACTGGGATGTGGCAGAGCCTGTATCTCCATATTCTATGGCCCTCAGTTGACCCTGGGTCACATCAACCTATGACTTCCAGTATCCCTTGTGTTCTTAACGGGAAGGGCTCAGCCTGACAAGTCTGTCCCAGGGTGGCCCAGGGCTGACACCAGGGGCAGAGCTGGATTATTTGGGGCCCACTGCCTGTAGTGGGGACCTCCTCAGCCATCCCTCAGTGTCTCACCTTTACTATTAACAGAGCCTGGTCCCTTTGTCCTCTGCCCAGCTGAAGTCTAGACTTCACACCAAGGCACTCAACTCTGTCAATCCCTGAGGCAGAAGTCGGGGGACATCACTGATGGCAGAGACAGGGATGGGCCCTCCTAGGGTCTAAGATTCCACTAGTCCTCCTTCAGTGTCTCACTTTGACTGCTGAACATATGAGGCAGAACCTCGTACAACATCCACACTGGCAATGGGATCGCCCACAGCTGACCACTAGTACAGTGTTGGGGCCCTTTCCATTCTGGAATCCAGGGCTGCCTTAGTCCCCCCTCAGGACTCTCACCTCGATACCTACCGAGGCATGTGACACCTCCCTGTGCTAACCTGAGTATGTCCCCAGTAGACTAAGGCTTACACTGCCCTGAATCCCTTGAGGAAGGACTTCACTGATACAGGTCAACACCTGTATTGTGAAGAATTGACAACTCTGCTTGGAGTATTCCAGCACTAACAGGGCAGAGATGGATTCTTTGGGACTCCTACATTCTGGGGTGAGTGGACCCCTCAATTCTCACTCATGAGAGCCCTCATTTTGGCCCTTGGCTCCTTGATCAAGTGATACTTGGGAAATGTCCTCTCCCTTCCATGTTTGACCATTTTTTCCAGCTGCACCTTGTAAAAAATGACTCCAAGTCCCCAGCTAGATGTTAAATGGAGAGCTGTTGCATCCATGACCAAGGGTGAGCAGTCGTATATGTAGTGTTCTCTTATTCAAATCTCTTCTGTATCTTTTTTTTTGTACAATTTTATTTTACTTCCATTGTTTATGCTTTTTTCTTTAGTCCTTGATGCTACTTGGAAAAATGTCTATTTTGTAAGTATTTTCAAAGAATTGTGTTTTGTCAGTTATCTCTAGTGTTACATGCTTCATTATTTCTGCTTTTATCTTCATTATTTCATACCTTCTACTAACTTAAGTTGCATATGGTATTTATTCTTTAGTTTCTTGAATTGTGCAGATGTTTCAAATATTTTTATTTTGTCATATATTTAAGGATATGTGTTTCCCTCTGAGTATCAGTTGGGTTGTATCACACAGTTAGTGTTATATAGCTTTATGTGTATGTCTTGAATTTTTTACAAGTTGAATATATTATTCTATTACTTATGCTATTAAATTTTCTATATTTATCCCCAAACGAGGGGTGTAAAATTATTTTTTAGAAGACTGTGAATAGGATGATAGAAATAGAATGTCACTTGGAGGAGATTTCAGGTTCCAAAGGCATTTTATTTTGTTTTATTTTTGTCATTAGTTATAGAAGACTTTTAAACATATTTAAATGCTGTTGACAGAGTTGTGTTTATTACAGGAATGCAAAGAAGTTTAACACTAGAAGACAAACCAATATAACCAGTCATGTGTAAGTATATAGGATTTTCTAGGAAAATAGAAAATTCTATTTAATACAGAGGGAATTTAATGCAGGGGACTGATTACACAAGTGATGCAGAAGCCAAACGAGGTAGAGTTGGAGAATCCAATTATTAGCCACATGAGGAAGTCAATCTCACCTGTAGGTGGAAACGACAAACACAGGAATGTAGCATTAATGAAGCCTAAGTATTGGGTTCAACAGGGTCTGGAATCATGGTGGGACTATCTGATGGTGGCTGGAGCCATGGACGATGTAGCCACTGAAGGAGAAGTCACCTGATGCAGAAAAAGGAGGAGAAAATACTCTAATCACTCTATTCCCCTGAACCAAAATGGTAGCCAAATGTTGGCCAGCCTAGGAATTGGAGCCTTCAGCAGTCAAATCCTGTATAGTGGAGAGTAGAGTAGGAGAAAATGAGAGATGGATCTGGGAGCAAATACTCCCAGGGCTGGCTCATTATATTATCAGATTGAATGAGACAAATCATATCTACAGTCAATTTATTAATGTTTAAAACTTTTAACTCTTGGGGGGCACAAGTTGAATTCAGTTACGTATATATATTGTATAGTGGTGAGGTCTGGGCTTCTGGTATACCCATCACCTGAGTAGTGTACATTGTGCCCCATAGATAATTTTCCATGCCTCACCTCCTCCCAACCTTACACTTTTCAGTCTGTAATGTCCATTATACCACTCCATGTGCCCTTACATAGCCATAGTTTAGTTCTCACTTATAAGCAAGAATATGTAGCATTTATTTTTCTGTTCCAGAGTTACTTCACTTAGGATATTGTCCTCCAGTTCCCTTCAAGTTGCTGCAAAAGTCATTATTTCACTCTTTCTTATTGTTGAATAATACTCCATGGTGTGTTTTTATGTGTGTGTGTGTGTGTGTGTGTGTGTATATCTCAATTTCTTAATCCATTTAGTTGATGGGCACTTAGGTAGATTCCATATTTTTGCAATGGTGAATTTTGTTGTGATAAACATATGAGTAGAGATGTCTTTTGGATATAATGATTTCTTTTCCTCTGGGTATATACCCAGTACTGGATTTGAAGGATCAAAGGTCTTGATTACTTTTCATTCTTTGAGAAAGTTTCATACTTCTTTACATTCCCAAGAAGAGTGTATAAGTGTTTCATTTTCACCGCATCCACACTAACAACTAACATTTTTATGACTTTTTGATAATGGGCATTCTAATTGGAGTAAGACGGTATCTCATTGTGGTTTTAAGTTGCATTTCCCTCATTACAGTAAATTTATACATAATTGTATTTAATAAAAATTGACATACATTCCAAATAAAAAGAAATATTTCTCAAAGTATAAAATTTTATTCCACTCCATCCTCTCCCCCAAAGTATAAAGTTTATATCCATGAGTCTATGCTGATAAATAAATGACTGAATACAAAGATGGATGAGAATAGATGAATCATTGTGCAGAAGCATTACACATCATTTATGTAGATATTCCATACTTCTCAAGTGTTGGCTGGTCTCCGTGACTTCCTTCCAAAGAAAGCAGTGTTGAAAAGAGGGAAAAGAGTAACTCTATAGCAGGGAAGCATGAAAAACGCTCCCTCTGCCAGGTGATCAAGATTGATATCCACAGTGATAAGTGTCGTGCAGGTGGGTGGTCGAAGGAGGGGATGGGTAAATTCCCACCTAACAGACGCAGTACACTGTCTGGGGGATAGGCATACTTGCAGCTCTGAGTCGGGTGGTACAAAGGCATTATATGTAACCAAAGGGTTTTGACACTCGTAATATTCTGAAATAAAACAAAAACAGTGATAAGTCATTGCTGATTGTATGTATCTTTGATATGATATCATGAGAATAGCATTTTAGCTCTGTGGTGCTTCCTTTTCCCAACCCATAATACCAAGCTAATCATGACAAAAATCATCAGCAAAATTCCAAGAGAGGGGCATCCTAAAAATATACCTGACTAGTACTCCTCAAAACTGTCAAGGTCATCAAAATCAAAGAATGCCTGAGAAACTGTCATAGCCAAGAGGTGTCTGAGAAGGCATAATGGCTCAATATTCTCTAGAATCTTGGATAGGATCCTGGAACAGAAAAAAGACTTTAAGTAACAACTAAGGAAATCTAAAGAAAGTGTGGACTTTTGTTAATAACATTGTATCACTATTGGTTCATTAGTTGCAAACAATGTACCATGCTAAGAGGTTAATTAATAGGGGAAAGGAAGTGTGGGCCATGTGGGAACTCTCTGTATTATGTTTGCAATTTTTTTGTGAATCCAACAGTATTCTAAAATAAAAAGCTTGGTAAAATGGGAAAAAAAAAGAAAAGTTAGTCAACCAGATAAAGGATATGTGTGAAAAACCTATAGCAAACATCATACACACATGGGGAAATTTGAAAGCTTTTCCTTTGAAACTGAGGATTAGACAAGGAATCCTCCCAGTACCATTTCTATTCAATATTTTGATGGACATACTGTCCAGTGCAGTAATGAGAATCAGAAGATTTAAAGGAGATAGCAATAACAAAATAAGAAATAAAGTGTCCATGATTAACAGATGATTAGACTGTGTGTGAAGAAAATCCAAAAGAGCTAAGGTTAAACTATTCAATGAAAAAAACTGAATGTCAATGTTGCTTGGTATAACGTCAATATACAAACATAAACTTTGCTTCTGCAACAACAAATACTATATAATGAAAATGAAAGTCAGCCAAATGTCGATTGTATCCTATCATACCAAAATATTAAATATTGAATAGTAAATCTCGCCAAAGAATGTTTAGGAACTATACGGAAAAATATAAAAGTACTGTTTAGATAAATTAATAAACACCTAACTTAAAGTATAATATGATCATGGATATGAAGATTCAGTTGGATAAAGACGTTAATTCTCCTTGATTAATCTACAGATTGACTGCAATCTAAATAAAAATCCCAAAGGCTTTGTGGGTGAATATGTCTGTTTATGTGCATATCTGTGTGAAATATGACCCAATGAGTGTAATGTTTAAATAGGCATGCAACAGGCCAAGCATAGCCAAGACAGTCTTGAAGGAATAGAAGAAGATAAAACTAGTTACTCTACCAGATGAGTAAGAATTATTAAAATGCTAGAGTAATTAAGTTTGTGGTATGTGTGCCATGGTTGACAAGCAGATCAATGGAAATAGCGTGCTCTTAAGACAGATAGGCTTATATATGGACCATTGATTTACGAAAAAGGTGCAACTGCAGAATAATGGGGAATCACAGTAGTTTTAGTAAATGACAGTGAAATAACTGGATCTCCATGTAGAATCCCCAGTGCAACTGGAAGTCTTCTGAAGCTACATAAAAATCAATTGCAGAGGGATTTAAGGTCTACTTTTTCTTTCTTTTTTCTTGTTTGTTTTTCAGCTCATTATGGGGGTACAAAAGATCAGGCTATATACATTGTCCGTGCCTCCCCATCCCCCCGTGTCTGAGCTTCAATTGTGTCCATTCCATAGACAGTGCACATCACACTCATCATGTAGGTGTGCACCCCTCCCCTCTCCCCACCCCATCCCCCCCAGTCAGAACTTCAAGCGTGTCCACTCCCCAGGCAGTGCGCATCGCACTCATCAAGTAGGTATACACCCATCCCTTCCACCCAGCCCTGACCTCTGTCCGATACCCAATTGGTGTTATTCCCAAATGTGCACTCAGGGAAACCAGTTTGCTGGTGAGTACATGCGGTGCTTATTTTTCCATTCTTGGGATACTTCAGTTAATAGAATCGGTTCCAGCGCTCTCCATGAGAACCAAAGAGATGCCATATCGCCATTATTTCTAATAG
>JAPYYL010000031.1:10652553-10674380 GCA_028534055.1 Eulemur mongoz | reverse complement strand
ATAGTACAGTTTTATATAGAATAGATACATTAAAAAGGGGGTCTCGGGTGTCCCCACAATATTCCCATGAATTGTGAGGCCACGAGTCAAGTTTGACATCAGTATTTATGGGTACAGTGATTGGTTGCCAGGGGTAACAGATTTACATGATAACAGGTAGTTCATTTTAGGTTAAGTCTCCCAAAATACTTCTAGTGATACCTTAATTAACTTTCTCTACATACACAAATGGTCACAAAATCTTTCTAGGGACAAATTTCTAAGTTCTAAGATAAAACTGTCACTTTAGCAGAAAAGTTAAACAGAGATACAGTGGCTGCATATTTCTTTATCTAGTTATTGTGGATTGAGAAAGGTAATCAGAAGTGAAGCACGAGCTGTCCCTTGGGCTAATTGCTTTTAGCCACAAGTGTCTGTCTGTTGGGTGGGCACTCTTTGAT
Organism: Eulemur mongoz; assembly: GCA_028534055.1. Classification (NCBI taxonomy): domain Eukaryota; kingdom Metazoa; phylum Chordata; class Mammalia; order Primates; family Lemuridae; genus Eulemur; species Eulemur mongoz. Next base: position 10,673,940 of record JAPYYL010000031.1, on the reverse strand, counting down.
CAGCTCTTATCCCTTCACTTCATGTAAACCTGCTTTGTCATTCAAGGCTGGCAAAAAGCACAGGTTTGAGGCTGCAGCATCACCTTGGAAAGCAGCTGCTACTGACCTGTGAGATACCCTCCTGAGGCTACGCAGCTTTTGATATGTGAACTAACAGGTTCACATATTCCTTCAGGGCAAAGCCCTGCAAAACTCCTGAGATCATTTCTGTTTCTAACATAGCAATATTAATCTATGGACCAACCACGAAGACCAAAAACAAGGGTGATGCCAGTCTGAAGTTGGACAGGCAGTTGCCGGCCAGATGTCCCTGCAGAAGTATTTTTTTTGTTTAAGGTTGTGATGGCCTGTATGCATCAAGATTGTGGTTTCTGCAGAGTCTTTTATGATGGTTTTTTTTTATCAGGCACACAAGTATGAGAACCCTCTCTTTGTGTCCCTTCCTAGCTCTATTTGTCAGGGTTTCCTTAACGTGTAGGGACTCCATTTTGATTTTAACAAGTTTTATGGAATACAATTTCTAAAAATAGTTTTATCAAGGAATGGTCAGCATACAAATCACTTATCAAAGTGTATAATTTGATAAGTTTTACATATCTATGCACCAGTAAAAGCCACACCACAATCAAGTGAGTGAACCTATCCATCACCCTGAAAAGGTTATTTCTAGCCCTTTGTAATTCTTTTCTCCTGCTACTCTCTGAACCCTCATTCCCAAGCAACCACTGATCTGTCTGTCATGACACATTAGTTTGAATTTTAAAAGTTATACAAATACATAGAATTTGGATGGTTGCCTCATATGGTAGGGACATGATTAACATTTTAAGAAACTTCTTCTCCCCAAAGTACATTGTTGTCTGCTTTGTTGAAGATCAGTTGTTTGGAAAAAATTGATAGCCACATGCAGAAGAATGAAACAGGAGCCCTACCTCTGACTACTCACCAAAATTCATTCAAGATTGATAAAAGACTAACATCTAAGGAATGAAACCATAAGTATTCTAGAGGAAAATGCAGGAAGAACTTTTCTAGATATTGGCCTAGGTGAAAAATTGATGATCAAGACCCCAGCGGCAATTATGGCAACAAAAAATATAAATAAGTGGGATTTGATTAAACTAACAAGCTTCTGCACAGCTCTGGAAACAATCAACAGAGCAAATAGGTCACAGAATGGGAGAAAATATTAGCACACCATGTGTCTGATAAAGGACTAATATCCAGAATTTACAAATACCTCAAGAATATCGGGGAGAAATAATAAACAAACATCCTTATTAAAAAGTTTGGAAAAGACATGAACAGAAGCTTTTCAAAGAAGGTAGAGAAATGGCCAATAAACACATGAATCAACATCATTAATCATCAGGAAAATACAAACTAAAACCACAATGAGATATTACCTTACCCCAGTTAGAGTGGCTTTTATTAGAAAGACCAAAAGCAATAGATGCAGAAAGAAAGAAACACTTAAACAGTGTTGGTGAGACTGCAAATTAGTACAACCCTTACGGAAAACAGTAAGGAGACTCTTCAAAGATTTAAAGTAGATCTACCTACCAATCCAGCAACCCACTACTAGATATCTACCCAAAGGAAAATAAGACAGATGATCTTGAATGTTTATGGCAGCACAATTCACAATTGCAGAGATGTGGAATCAATCCAAGTGCCGACTGACTCATTAGTGTATTACTAAAATGTGGTATGTGTATACTATGGAGTACAACTCAGCCATAAGAAACATGAATTAATACTTTCTGCAACAATCTGGATAGAACGGAAGACTATTTTCCTAAGTGAAGTATCTCAAGAATGGAAAAACAAACACCACATGTACTTACTATTAAATTGGAACTGGTGAGCACACATGTGCACAGAGAGAAGTAAAATTCAGTGGAAATGAAGCGGAGGGGGGAAGGGAAGGGAGGGGAGACTCAAACATTTCAAAAACAACCCAGGTAACTTAAAAGAATTGTACCCGCTTAATATTTTGAAAAAAAAATTTTAAGAAACTGCAAAAGTGTGTTTTAAAATGGGTGTACTATTTCACATTCTCTTGCCTGGACCTCAAGTACAATGTAAAACAGTTCCCCTCTCCTTACCATGAACTCATTGGTTGTATTTTTTTACATGCACATATCCGTCACAACTTCTGGCACTTGAACACCTTGCCTTATCTGCCCTTTGCTGATAAAACCCAGGCTTGTTCACTATACACCTACAGAGACAAACACAATGCCCAGAACTGAACTAAGAGTAGGATACCCAAGGCAGAGAGTTTATTCACTGAAGTCTTGACTTCCCGAAGGCAGTGATTTCAGACTGGAAAACAGAAAACAAGGGGGACCTCTGTAAACAAAGGGAAAAGGAGGTGGATGGAAAAGTTCCCTGGTGTTAGCCAAGAAGTAGATAGCCTTCAAGGGGCATAAGAAAAATCTGTAAGCGAGAAGTGGAATGATTCACATTTTTAGAGAGACTTAATATGGCCACATTATCAAGGAGGGATTTTTAGGTAAGACATATGGAACTAGGTAATGGTGAAGAGTAGGGAGAACAGAATGAACTAGTCAACGGAGTGGCTGCGGGGAAAGGCTTGGAAGAGACACAGTCTCCCTGCAGTTTGATCCACCAGAAACCAAGATGGAGAAATGTAGAGGGTGGAAAATCAGTATGGAGGGCTCCTTAAGGGTGTTAAACAAATGCTCCCTTTTCCCATCCAGAGCATCTAGGTCCATCAGCATCCTCTCTCCTGGAGTGTCAGAATGGTACATTGAGAGACATCTAAGTTGCAGCTTGACACCCACCCCCTCCTCCGGGTGATGGGATTGTGTCAGGATGGTGCTTTGTGATGTCTAAGCTGCGTTTGGCCTCCCCAGCATCTTTCCCCACTCCCACCCCAACCCTATGATGTCAGTGTGGTGCTTTGTGACGTCTAAGATCCCCTAGGGCTCCCATTGGCTGTGGGTGGTTAGTGACCAAACAAAACTTAGGGGCGTGGCCTCACCCTATTTTGGGGAGGGGAGGGTATATATAGGGAAGTCAGGCGGCCTGGGTAGACTGCTGGAAAGCACTGACATGATGAATATGACCAGGAAATCAAAAGCCTCTGGCACCGTCATTGAACAACCTCTGCCAATGTCAAAGTGGGGAAGAAGAGGAAGGCCTCTCATCAACCGAAGTACAGAGGCAGCTTCAAGATAAGCGACCCACCCAAGCTCCTCCCAACCTTCCCCTCGAGTCCTGCCCCCCACTGTCTCCCTGACCTCGCCCAACACACACCCTCCTCAGGCCTCACCCCTTCCCATGCTCCCTCCCCACCTCTACCCTCTTCCCCCAAACCAGTGCCCTTCTGTGATCTTCCTGTTGTCCTTGCAGGTGCCCAAAGTAACCAGGAAGGCAAAAGGACCCGTTTGAGGCACTTTAAGGAGAAAACCTTCTCCAAAAGTGAACACCCTTTCGATTGAACCCAAAGAGGAGACAGGGCCAACACTGTTCGACCCTTGTCACCAGCTAGATGGGGAACTCAGACAAAATGAGCCAGAGCAGGCCCCAGAGAGCAGGGAGAGCTCCACAACCTCAAGAGTTACCCTCAGCAGCCAGTAACTTCAGAGTGAGGCCAGGGACCTCAGGGCTATCTCCGAAGAGTCCAGAGGTCTGGCTGCGAGGACATGTCCAAGCATGTCAATGAGGAATTTTCACCAATGGGGTATTTGATAGTGATTAACACAAAATCAACCACCTGTGAAATGGTGCGTGTGTCCCTGACTGTTGTATGATAGTGGAGAGGGAGGAAGGAGGGAAGAGGCGGGTGTGTGGGAAAGGAGGGTGTGGGTCCTGCGGGGTTGGGGTAAGAACAGCTGATCCACAGAGAGCCAGACAAGCAGGGCTCAGCCCTGGACCAAATTTCCTCCTTAACACTTTCACCCACTGACAAGTCAAAAAAGGCTTAGTATTAATTTGGTGTGTGTGTGTGTGTGTGTGTGTGTAAGGGGACCAGAAAGGGGAAAAGGAGAAGTGTGATGTGTATGGGGCAAGAATACCTCCTCCCAAAAATGTACACAAAGAAATAGCCTTCAGGACACCCACCCATCTCATAGTGGTGTTTGTTACCTTGCCTAGGCTATGATACCCAGATGTGTGGTCAAACACCTGTCCAGATGTTGCTGTGGAGATATTTTGTAAATGATATTAACATTCAAATCAGTAGATTGTGAGTAAAGCATATCACCCTCTATAATGTGGGTGGTCCTCATCCAATCAGTTGAAGGCCTTAAGACAAAGAATAAAATCCCCCAAAGAGGAAGGCATTCTGCTCCAGACTGCCTTCGGACTCAAAACTTCAACATCGCCTCTTGCTGGAAGTTTCTGTCTGCTTGCTGCCCTGAAATTTCAGACTTGATAGTACTCTCCATCTTGTAAGCCAGTTCTTTAAATCAGATCTCTCTCTCTCTCTCTGTCTATCTCTGTCTCTCTGTCTCTCAGAGAGCAATAGTGGGTTAGCACCCGATACCAACTGGTGAGACAGGCCTGGAAGAGCACTGGGCAGGGGAAGGCAGTAGTGCCACTGCTTGGAGGGGAAACTGGAGGAAGAAAGCCCTGGGGTTAATAAACCCAGACTCTGCCAACAAGGGGCTGGTTGTGGACATGCTGTGACAAAGAAGGTGGCACCCTTCCTTGTCACACTGATGGGGAAGTGTAGGTCCCAGTGCAGGAAGAATAAGGCCCCGTACTGTTGCCAGCATCCACACTTCCAACATGGTGATTGGGCCTGGGGAGGAGATGTCCATGATGACACTCTCAGGGACAGTCCAAGGGAATTCTGAAGTCAGATGAGCAGTTGTGGCACGTTCCTTTCATGAAGCCAGAAGACCAAGGAAAGGGGCAGGCTCCACACTTTGAATCAGCCAATGAGATCCTCGGGTATTTTGATCCATTCATTCATTGATCCAGCAATCAGTTATTGAATATCTATTGAGGAAAAGCAACAAGTAACCCAAAGGAAACTTAATTGTGTCTGATGCGGGGAGGGTGGTGAAGTGGACACAAGAGACTTTTAGGACATCGGAGTCTGTGAAATGATGGCGAGAATCTTTAATGATCTGACTTTTGGTGCTACTAGCTAGGTGGAAGCCGCTCCCTTTAGCTGAAGGTGACGGGGAAGGAGGAAGAGTTGATCGTGATGGGACGAGGAAGAGTGGAGAGGATGAGGTCAGTGGGGACAGTGCAGATGGCGAGGTGCTCTAGCCCATCCAGGTGGAGGTGTCACTGGGTGGAAGGAAAGTATCCTACTGTATGTCTGGACAGGGGCCACGGCTAGACCTGAGGTTTAGCTCCATAAACAGGGGTCACTTCAGGCCATGGGTTTAGGTTAAGCCGAGTGCTGTGTAGATAATGGCTTACATGCTTGCAATAGTCTGCGTTCTCCACAGAAGTACTAGCAAGAATAGCAGGGAACAGTTGAGCTGCTGGTGTAAGTCCTGGTGTCCGAAAACCCAGAGATCAGTGGTCTGATAACAGGTGAAGAGGGTTATCCCAGCTTGGAAATTTAGAAAATTCACCCTCCTTCCAATTTTTTTGTTCTGTGAAGGCTCTCAGTGGCAGCCACATTGGTGAGGGCAGTCTCTTTTACTCAGTCTAATGACATAAATGCCAACGTCTTTTGAAAACACCCTCACAGACACATTCAGAAACAATGTTTGACCAGGTATCTGAGGCAGCCAAGTTGGCACACTTGGCACCCAAATACACCTTCTTAGACCATACCTAAGGTCCAAATAAATACAAAAGCAAGGTCATGATTCTGCCTAACACAATACAACTGTCCTGCACACAAACGGAAAAATACTAATTGTTTCCCCAGAATTAGAGATAAGTTCCTTCAATGAGGTTTGTCTTGTGCTGATATACCACAACTTAAATAATATTACATAAAATCAACAATATTTAAATAATGGTATGAATTTAACACATGTATATTACATGATAAGGCAGTAAAGGAGGAAAGGAAATAAAGATCTTTGCTATATATATGTATATGTATAGATACACAAACAAATATATTTGTGAAAAATAACAGCGTAAGGGCCTTTATCAAGTCATAGTTAATAGCACCAAGTAGGTAACAATACTTTGCAGGGCTGCGGTTCTCTAGAAGGCTGCATAAGCTCTGAATCAGCATCCAATATATGATGTGGTTTCTGTCATAGCCAGGATTCAAATGTTCAGGAATTAAGGGGTGGAAGTGGGCATGACACCACTCACCTTACCCCTAGTGACCTACCAGCAGATGTTTTCCTTCCTATTCTCACAACAACCTTATGCTCTGCTAGCCTAGAAGTCTTAGTTCCAGGTGGAGGAATGATTCGTCCAGGAGACAAAATAGTGACTTCACTCAACTGGAAGTGAAGGCTGCCCCCAGTCTCTTTGGAATCTCCATGTCTCTGATTGAACAGGCTAAGAGTTGCTGTGTTGGCTGGGGTGACTGATATGGACTAGCAAGGGGAAACTGGACTACTGCTCCACTATGGAGGCAAAACTGTAACTTACACATTATTAAAATTAAAAACTTCTGCTCTGTGAAAGGCACTGTCAAGAGAATGAAAAGACAAGCCATGGACTCGAAGAAAATAATTGCAAAATATTTATCTGATACAGTACTTGTATCCAAAATATACAAAGAACTCTTGTAGCTCAACAGCAAGAAAACAAATGACCAGTTTACAAATAGGCAAAAGATCTGAAAAGACAGCTTGTCAAAGAAGATATAGAGATGGAAAAGGAGCACATGAAAATATGTTCAACATCATTTGTCATTAGGCAGTTACAAGTTTACACAACAATGAAATATCACTACACCTATACAATGCCTAAAATGGAAAACACTGATAATAACAATTGCTGGTGAGGATGCTGAGCAATAGGAATTTCCATTAATTGATGATAGGAATGCAAAATGGTACACAGGTTGGAAGACAGTTTGGCAGTTTCTTACAATGCTAATCATGGCCTTACTATACGATGTAGCAACCACACACCTAGATATTCACTCTATGTAGTTGAAAACTTACTTCCATACAAAAACCTGCACACAAATGTTTATAGCAGCTTTATTCATCCCAAAGTTGAAAGGAACCACGATATTCCATGATATTCAAGGGGTGAATGGACAAACAAACTGTGGTAACTCCATACCACAGAATAAAAATACCATTCAGCAATTTTTTTAAAATGAGCTATCAAGCCAAGAAAAAATGAGAGGAATTTTAGACGTATGTTGCTAAGTGAAAGAAGCTAGTTTGAAAATTTACACCCTATCTTTCCACCTATATGACATTTTAGAAAAGGCAAAACTACTGGTATAATAAAAAGATCAGTGGTGTTAGGGATTCAGGGAGAAGGGGTAGGAGTGACTAGACAGAGCACAAGAAGTTCATCAGGAGAGGGCTGTAGTGATGGTGGAGTGGAAGTGACCTCCTGGTTTCGTGCTCCCAGAGAGGAAGGCATGGATCTTGGCCTACCACAACACTAGAGGATCACTCCCCTGCAAGAATGGTGGTGTGAATCCACAGAGAATCAATGCAGGACACAGAGAGCAAGAAAAGTCTGAGGTGAATGGGAAATAGGATCACGAAATTCTGGAGATTGTGGGACTGACAATAGACAGCAGAGTGTGTGATGGCTTCACTCGCCTCACCATTGAGTGGGGCGGGATCAGCCTCATAGGAAAGTGGCTTGTTCTCCCCACTGACCTCCACACCCACTTAATTAGAGACCTGCCTGAAGCTGGTGCAGAATCACCATGGGAGACGTGGGGCTCTGTGGACAGGAGATATCATAGGGAAACAGATTATAACCTGGGGGATCTCTGCTGAGACCGCGTTTAGCAGGGAGGGACGGAGCTGCGCTAAGGTGAAAAGCAGCAAAGATTCATTGAACCACAGATTTTTTTGTATTTTTTTGCTTTTTTTGGTGGTTCCCTAGCCGGGGAGCCCCTGTAGTCCTCTACACTCGCCAGGCCTCCAGCTCTGGTGCTTCCCGGAACCTGAACATTAACCCCCAGCAGCGACGATCTGCAGGCGTGTGGTTGCTATCTTGGGGTCCACTGCATAGCTGCTGCAGAGCCATAGGGTGCCCAGCAGCTCCCTTGGTGGCTCGCTCTCCTAGTTCGTGAACACAAGCCAAGAGCTCGGGCTTTACATAAACTCTGTGGACAAGAGACATCAATGGGAAACAGCTTGGACTCTGGGGGATCTCCGCCGAGACTGTGTTTAGTGGGGAGGGATGGAGCTGCACTAAGGCGAAAAGCAACGAAGCGTCGCAGATTTACAGAATTTTTTTTTATCTTTTTATTTTTTATTTATTTATTTATTTATTTTATTTCTTTCTTTTCTCTTTTCTTTCCTTTTTTTCTTTTCTTTGCTTTTCTTTTCTTCAGTTTTTGTGGGCTTCTAGCTGGGGAGCTACTACAGGCTTCTGAGCTCTCCAGCCCCCCCCCCCGGCTCTGGTGCCTGCCGGACCCTGAACATTCACCCCCAGTGTCAACGATGTGCGGGCATGTGGTCGCCATCTTGGGGTCCACAGCCTAGCCACTGAGGAGCCATAAGGTGCCAGGCAGCTCCCTGGGTGGCTCCCTGCCCTAGTCCGTGGATCCTCTATAGGAGCTCCGCCCTTGTGTGAACACTGAGTACTTCTCCAGATGCGACAGTGTGGAGCCTGGTCCTTGGGGACATTGGGCCAAGACAGACTTTTGCCCGTGGGAGCTGCAACAGCTAGGGTGCTGAGCAAACAAGGGCACCACCCACACACCATACCCAGTGTCTTTCCTGTGGGAAGAGACAGAAACTACCACTATAGAGGAAGAACCAAAGGAAAACAAACAAACAAACAAGCACAGAGAGAATTTCTGCCTGCAGCTAGTGTGGATCCTGCCTGCTAACTGAAAGTTCACAACACAGTGACTTAACTAGCCAAAATGGTCTTAGGTCATTCCAATCCTTTAGGGCTGGGCCCACCAGAAGCAGCTCCCAAACTGAGGTAGAAAAAACTGTAAACAATACACAACAGTCTCCCCCTCTTGATAAAGGAAGAAACACACCTAGATTGCTTTATAGCGTAAGAACAGAGTACAAAGTGTGCTGCTACCCAGACTAAAACTGTAAGAAAAGATCTATCGATAGATCCAGATGAGTAGAGCTCAGCAAAAAACCATGGGGACCACAAAAAATCAAACAGAAATCTCACCTCCAAAGAGAAATACCAGCTCTAAACCAATTGACAAAAAACAAGAATCAAAATGCCAACATGTTACAGGAAAAATTTGAATTATGGTTTATAAACAAGCTGAATAATATACAAGAAGTAATGGATAACCAACACAAAGAAACCACAAAAAAAAAAAAATATATAGGATTTGGAAGACAAATTCAGTAAAGAAGTTGAAATATTGAAGAAAAACCAAACTGAACTCCTAAAAATGAAGAATTTATTCAGAGAGCTACAAAACACATATGAAAATCTGAAAAGCAGGGTAGATCAAAGAGGAAAGAATCTCACAGACTGAAGATAACTCTTTCAAATTAAATAAGTCAGTCACAGAGACAGAATAAAGAAATAAGAGAAAGGATCAGAGTCTACAAGAAATGTGAAATTATGTGAAAAAGTCTAACGTGAGACTTATTGGCATTCCTGAGGGTGAACAAGATTATAAGCAAGGGTTGGATAAGGTATTTGAAGACAGAATTGGGGAAAATTTTCCAGGCCTTGCTAAAACTCTAGATACACAGGTTCAAGAAGTTTAAGGAACCCCTGGGTGATTCATAGCAAATAGGAAAACACCACACCACGTAGTCATCAGACTGACCAAAATATCCACTAAAGAGGCCCTTCTTCGAGCTTTAAGGAGAAAGAAAGAAGTAACATAAAAAGGAAAGCCCATTAGAATTACGCCAGATTTCACAGCTGAAACCTTACAAGCAAGAAGAGGTTGGGGCCCCATTCTCACTCTTCTGAAACAGAATAATGCCCAGCCTAGAATCTTGTACCCAGCTAAGCTAAGTTTTCTTACATAGGAGAAGTTAAGATATTCTCAGATAAACAAAGGTGGAGGGAATTCACCAAGACAAGACCAGCCCTCCAAGAAGTACTAAAAAGAGAGTTACACACAGACCAGCACAAGAAAGACCCATGAATGTAAAACTACTCAAGAGCTAAAGATCAAATTCCAGCTACCACAATGGCTCAAGAGAGAAAACATAGAAATGAAGTTCTACCCAACAATCTGAATAGATAACTGTCCCACTTATCAGTTCTATCAATAAATGTGAATAGCTTGAGTTCCCCACTCAAGAGACATAGACTGGCCCAATGGATAAACAAACAGAATCAAGTATCTGCTGTCTTCAGGAAACTCACGTAACCTGCAAAGCTGCATTTAGACTGAAAATAAAAGGATAGAAATTGATATTTCAAGCAAACGGTAGCCAAAAGAAAGCTGATGTGGCAGTCTTCATCTCCAATACCTTAGTTTTTAAACCAAAAAAAGTAACAAAAGACAAAGATGGTTAGTATATACTTGTGAAGGCACAATTCAACAAGAAGACATGACTATACTTAATTTATATGCACCCAACTTAGGTGCACCAGATTCATAAAGCAAACCCTACTTGATCTGAACCGAATGATAGATAACAATACTGTAATAGCTGGAGACTTTAACACCCCACTGACAGTACAGGAAAGATCCTTCAAACAGAAAATAGACAAAGAAATAATGGACTTAAATAGAATGCTAAAACAAATGGGCCTCACTGACATCTACAGGACATTCTACCCAAAGTCCACAGAATATACATTCTACTCATCAGCTCACGGGGCATTCTCTAAGATTGACTATATCCTAGGTCATAAAGCATGTCTTAAAAAATTTAAAAAAGTAGAAATTATACCATGCATCTTCTCAAATCACAGTGGAATAAAAGTAATAATGAACCCTAACAGAAACTTTCATTCCTACTCAAAGTCATGAAAGCTAAACAACCTTCTTCTGAATGATTATTCTATAAAGGAGGAAATCAAGACAGAATTCAAAAGTTTCCTTGAATTAAATAACCGTGGAGACACAACTTATCAAAATCGATGGGACACAGCTAAATCAGTCCTGAGTGGAAAATTCATATCCATAAATGCCTATATCAAAAAGGCAGAAAACTTACAAATAGACAACCTAATGAATAGACTCAAAGAGCTGGGGAAAGAAGAACATATCTACTCCAAACCTAGCAGAAGGCGAGAAATTACTAAGATCAAATCAGAACTAAATGAAAGGACAACAAAAAAAAACATAAGGGAAATTAATAAAACAAAAAGTTGGTTCTTTGAAAAGATAAACAAAATAGACACACATCTGGCTAGACTAACTAAGAGCAGAAAAGAAAAATCTCTAATAACTTCCATTTGGAACATGAAACGAGAAAGAACAACCGATGCCACAGATATACATGATATCATCTATGAATTCTACAAGAATCTTTATGGACTCAAACTGGAAAATGTGGAGGAAATGGACAAATTTTTAGAAACACATAGTCTTCCCATGCTCAACCAGGAAGAAATAGAATTCCTGACTAGACCAATATCAAGAACTGAAATTGAAACAGCAATAAAAATCCTTCCCAAAAAGAAAAGCCCTGGTCCAGATGGGATCACACCTGAATTTTACCACACATAGAAAGAAGAACTGTTGCCCATTCTACATAAGGTATTCTCCAATATCTAGAAGGATGGAATTCTGCCCAACACGTTTTACCAAGCAACATAATATTTATACCAAAACCAAGAAAGGATGTAACCAAAAAGGGAAATACAGACCAATTTCTCTTATGAATATAGATGCAAAAATTCTCAATAAAATCCTAGCAAATCGAATCCACTGCTTATCAAAAAAGTAATCCATCACGACAAAGTGTTTTTCATCCCAGAGATGCAGGGGTGGTTCAACATATGTAAATCTATAAATGTAATTCACCACATAAATAGAAGCAAAAATAAAAACCATTTGATCCTCTCAATAGATGCAGAAAAATCATTTGAAAAATTCAACACCCTTTTATGATAAGAACGCTTAACAAAATAGACATAGATGGAACCTACCTAAAAAAGGTCCAACCCATATACGACAAACCTACAGCCAACATCATACTGAATGGGGAAAAATTGAAAGCATTCCCACTTATAACTGAAACCAGACAATCCTCCCCATTACTGTCCCCATTACTTTTCAACATAGTACGGGAAGTCATTGCGAGAGCTATCAGACAAGAGAGTAGAATGAAGGGAGTCCAAATAGAGAAAGAAGAGATCAAACTCTCACTCTTTGCTGATGATATGATGTTATATTTGGAAAACTCCAAGTATTCAACCAACAGAGTCATGGAATTGATTAAAGAATACAGCAAAATTTCAGGTTACAAAATCAATACACACAAATCAGAAGCATTCATATATGCCAATAACAGTCAATTGGAGAACCAAATTAAAGACTCAATACCCTTGAAATTAGCAACAAAGAAAATAAAATATCTAGGAATATATTTAACTAAAGAGGTAAAGGACCTCTATAGGGAAACTATGAAACACTGAGGAAGGAAATAGCAGACCTTGTAAATAGGTAGAAAACCATACCATGCTCGTGGATCTGAAGAATCAGCATTGTTAAAATGTCTATACTACCCAAAGTGATCCACAGATTCTATGTAATCCCTACCAAATTACCAACATCATTTTTCACAGATAAAGAGAAAATAATTATACACTTTGTATGGAATCAGAGAAGACCCCATATAGCAAAAGCAATTTTAAACAATAAAAACAAAATGGGAGGTATTAATTTTCCAGACTTCAAACTATACTACAAGGCTGTGGTTCTTAAAACAGCCTGGTACTGGCACAAGTGCAGGGACACAGACCAGTGGAACAGAACAGAAAATCCAAATACCAAACCATCCTTATATAGACACCTAATCTTTGACAAAGCAGGAGAGAACATATTCTGGGGACAAGAATCCCTATTCAATGAATGGTGCTGGGAAAATTGGTTAGCCACATGTAAAAGACTGAAACAGGACCTGCAGCTTTGACCTCTCACAAAAATCAAATCACGGTGGAGAACAGACTTAAACCTTAGACGTGAAACGATTAGAATTCTAGAAGAAAAGGTCAGAAAGACTCTTACAGACATTGGCCTAGGCAAAGAATTTATGAGGAAGACCCCTAAAGCAACCACAGCAACAACAAAAATAAATGAGTGGGATCTGATTAAATTAAAAAGCTTCTGCACAGCCAAAGAAACAGTCACGAGAATAAACAGACCACCTACAGAATGGGAAAAAATTTTCACATACTACACATCAGATAAAGGACTGATAACAAGAATTTATTTAGAACTCAGGAAAATCAGCAAGAAAAAAATCAAACAACCCTATCAAGAAGTGGGTAAACGACATAAATAGAAATTTTTCAAAAGAAGACATAAGAATGGCTAACAAACATATGAAAAACTGCTCAATATCCCTAATCATCAGAGAAATGCAAATCAAAACCACAATATCACTTAAACCCAGTAAGAATGGTCTTTATCAAAAAGTCCCAAAACAACACGTGTTGGCGTGGATGCAGAGAGACAGGAACACTCATACTGTGTTGGTGGGACTGCAAACTAGTGCAAACACTATGGAAAGCATTATGGAGATACCTTAAACAGATTCAAATAGGCCTACCATTCTATCCAGCAATCCTATTATTGGGCATCTACCCAAAAGAACATAAGTCATTTTATCACAAAAACACCTGTACCTGCATATTTATAGCAGGACAATTCACAATTGCAAAGATGTGGAAACAACCCAAATGCCCATCAATTCATGATTGGTTTAGTAAATATGGTATATGTATACCATGGAGTATTACTCAGCTATAAGAAATAACAGTGACACAACATCTCTTTAGTTCTCCTGGAGAGAGTTAGAACCCATTATATTAAGTGAAGTATCCCAAGAATGGAAAAACAAGCATCACACATGTATTCGCCAGAAAATTGTTTTCCCTGATCATCACATAAATTCACATCTGGGAATGATACCAATCGGATATCAGACTGAGGTGGGGTGTGGCGGGAGGGGATGGGTGTATGCCTACATGGTGAATGTGTTGTGCACTCTCTGGGCAATGGTCAGGCTTGAAGGTGCTGACTCGCGGAGGGGCGTGGTGCGAGGAGGAGATGGGTGTATACCTACATGACGAGTGCAATGCTCACTCTCTGGAAAATGACATGCCTGGAGCTCCTACTTGGGGGGATAGGGAGTATATGGGCGACGTATGTAACCTGAACTTTTGAACCCCCTGGAATAAGCTGAAATAAAAAAAAACAAGAAAGAAAAAGAAAAAACAAAAAGTTCCTCAGGGCAGTGAATCTATTCTATGTGATACCTGAATGGTGGATGAATGCTATTATACATTTTTCCAAAACCATGGAACTCTGCAACACAAAAAGTGAAACTTAACATAAACAATAGACTTTAGTTAATAATAATTTATCAATATTAGTTCATTAATTGTTACAAATTTATCACTCTAACATAAGAATTTAATAATAAGGAAAACTATATGGGAGGATGAAAGTATTGTGAACTCTCAGTACTGTCTGCTCAATTTTCTATAAATTAAAACTGTTCTAAATATTAAAGCCTATTAATTAAAAATACTAAACATGAAACTAACATACAACTCAGATTTCACATTTGGGCACTTGTCCCAGAGAAATGAAAATGAGTGATCCCACTGAAACCTGTACATAAATGGTCATAGCAGTTCTATTCATGATACCCAAACACTGAAAACAGCCCAAATGACTTTCAATGGGCTGATTGTTAAACAAACCATGGTATATCAATGCATAAAATACTATCATACTTAGCAACAAGAAGGAAGAAACTATTGATATATGCAACCCCTCAAGAGAATGCTGTCTTAGTCCATTGAGGCAGCTATAATGCAATAAATTCCTTTAGACTGGGTAATTTATAAATAATGGAAAATTATTTTCTCATGGTTCTAGAGTCTGGGAAGTCCAAGATCAAGGTGCTAGCAGATTTGATATCTGGTGAAGGCTCTCTGCTTCATAGATGGTGCTTCCTGTTGTGTTCTCACATGGCAGCAGGGGCAAACTGCTCCTTCTCACATCTTTTATAAGATCACTAATCCCATTCATGTGGGCTCCACCCTAATGACTCAACCACCTCCTAAAGGTCCTACCTTTTCATAGTATCACACTGTCAATTAAGTTTCAACTTTTGAATTTTGGAGGGGACACATTGAGATCATAGTTTATGCTAAGTGCAAAAAGGTTACATATGGTATGATTCCATTTATATATTATTCTTGACATAAGGAAATTATGAAAATGGAGAGTAGATTAGTGGCTGCCAGAAGTTAAGTGGAAGAGAGTGGGTGTGAAAGGAAGTGGATATCTCTATAAAATGGTAGCATGAGGGAACTGTGGGGTGATGGAAATGTTTAGTGTCTTGACGGTATCAATGTCGCTATCCCAGTTGTGATATTGTACTGTGGTATTGCAAGATGTTACTATAAGGAGAAGCTGGCTAAAGCGTATGCAATATCTCCATGTTATTCCTCACAAATGAATCAACAATTATGTCAAAGATATTAACATTTTACAATTGCCTGCTATTTATTGACCGCACTAGAGGTTGACCACTCCCACTGCCCCTGTCCCATCATTGTTAGGCAATCGCTCAACCTCAAGTTTTCTTAACAAGAAAGTGCAAACGCAGGGTTATATTCATGGTGTCCAAACACCATCATTTTAGTGATTGGAGAGTTGTCAATGACTTTTCATAAAATCAGATGATTGGTCCTTCTGAGAGCCTTTAGTTGCTTACAGCATAGGCTGTATATCAGTCAGAGTTCTCCAGAGAAACATAATCAATATGATGTGTATGTGTGCATATGAGTGTGTGAGTGTGTATAGTCTCTCTCTATTTCTTCCTCTCTATCTCCGTGTGTGTATATATATGTGCACACATACATACATATATGCACACTCTCTATTTATCTCCAAGAGACAGAGAGACAGAAACAGAGAGAGAGAGAGATCTAAAGAACTGGCTTACAAGATGGAGGGTACTATCAAGTCTGAATTTTAGGGCAGCAAGCAGACTGAATATTCCAGCAAGTGTCAATGTTGCAATTTTGAGTCTGAAGGCAGTCTGGAGCAGAATGCCTTTCTCTTTGGGGGATTTTGGTCTTTACTCTTAAGGCCTTCAAATGATTGGATGAGGCCCACTGACATTATAGAGGGCAATCTGCTTTACTCACAATCTACTGATTTGAATGTTAATCACATTTACAAAATATCTTCACAGCAACATCTGGACAGGTGTTTGATCACACGTCTGGGTACCATAGCCTAGTCAAGGTAACAAACACCAGTATGAGATGGGTGGGTGTCCTGAAGCCAATTGCTTTGTGTACATTTTTTGGAGGAGGTGTTGGTGCCTCACATATATACCATTTCTCTTTTTCTCCTTTCTGTTCCCCTTACACACAGGCACACAAAAACACACTCACACACACACACACACACACAAAAGAAAATACTAAGTCATTTCTTGCCTTGTCAGTGGGTGAAAGTGTTAAGGAGGAAATTTGGTCCAGGGCTCAGCCCTGCATGTCTGGCTCTCCATGGACAAGGTGGTCTGACCCCATCCATGCAGGACCCACCCCCTCGCTTCCCACACACCTGCCTCTTCCCTCCTTCCTCCCTCCCCACCATCACAGAACACTCGGGGACACATGCACCATTTCACTGGTGGTTGATTTTATTTTCATCACTATCATATACCCCATTGGTGAAAAATTCCTCATTAACATGGTTGGCCATGTCCGCGCAGCCAGACCTCCGGAGACTTCGCAGATAGCTCTGAGGTCGCTGGCCTCACTCCAAAGTTACTGGCTGCTGAGGGTGACGTTTGAGGTGGTGGAGCTCTCCCCACTCTCTGGGGGCATGCTCTGGCTAATTTTGACTGACTTCCTCATCCAGCTGGTGACAAGGGTCGAACGGTGGTGGCCCTGTCTCCTCTTTGGGCTGAATTGAAAGGGTGGTCACATTTGGAGAAGCTTTTCTCCTCAAAGTGCCTCAAACGGGTCCTTTTGGCTTCCTGGTTACCTTGGGCACCTACAAGGACAACGGAGAGATCACAGAAGGTTACTGGTTTGGGGGAAGAGGGTGGAGGTGGGGTGGGAGCATGGGAAGTGGTGCGGTCTGAGGGGGGTTTGTGTTGGGTGAGGGCAGGAGTGGGGGGTAGGACTTGAGGGAAAGGCAGGGAGGACCTTGGGTGGGTGGCTCACCTTGAATCTGCCTCTGGACCTGGGTTGATGTGGGGCCTTCCTCTTCTTCAGCATTTTTACATTGGCAGGTGGTTGTTCAATTACGGTGCCAGAGGCTTGTGATTTCCCTGTCATCTTCACCATGTCAGTGGTTCCCAGCAGTCTACCCAGGGTGCCTGACCTCCCTATATATACCCACCACAGGATAGAGTAAGGCCATGCCTCTAAGCTTTATTTGGTCACCAAGCCATCCCCAACCAATGGGAGCCCTAGGGGACCTTAGACGTCACAAAGCTCCACACTGACGACATAGGGTTGGGGTTGGGGTGGGGTTGGGGAAGGACACTGGGGAGGCCAAACGCAGTTTAGACATCACAAAGCACCATCCTGACACAATCACATCACCTGGGGGAGGGGGTGGGTGTCAAGCTGCATCTTAGATGCCTCTTAGTGCACCATCCTGACACTCCAGGAGAGAGGATGCTGGGGGGCTAGATTCTCTGGTTGGAAAAAGAGCATTTCTTTATCACCACTAAAGGGCCCTCCAAACTGACCTTCCACCCTCTTCATTTCTCCATCTTGGATTCTGGTGGATCACACAACAGGGAGACTGTGTCTCCTCCAAGCCTTTCTCCACAGCCACCCCATTGACTAGTTCTTTCTGTTCTCCCTACTCTTCACCATTACCTAGTTCCATAATCCCTACCTAAAATCCCTCCATGATAATGTGGCCATATTAAGCCTCTGTAAAAATGTGAATCATTCCACTTCTCGCTTACAGATTTTTCTTATGCCCCTTAAAGGTGATCTACTTCTTGGCTAACACCAGGAACTTTTCCATCCACCACTTTTTCTCATTGTTTACAGAGGTCCTCCTTGTTTTCTGTTTTCCAGTCTGAAATCACTGCCTTCGGGAAGTCAAGACTTCAGTGAATAAACTCTCTGCCTTGGGTATCCTACTCTTAGTTCAGTTCTGGGCATTGTGTTTGTCTCTGTAGGTGTATAGTGAACAAGCCTGGGTTTTATCAGCACAGGGCAGATAAGGCAAGTGTTCATGTGCCAGAAGTTGTGATGGATGTTTGCATGTAAAAAAATACAATCTAAGACTAATGAGTTCAAGATAAGGAGAAGGGAATTGTTTAACATTGTACTTGAGGTCCTGGCAAGAGAATGTGAAATGGTACACCCATTTTAAAACACAATTTTCCAGTTTCTTAATTTAGTTTTTTTTATTAAATTTTAATGTTCATTAACAGATTTTATTTTTTAATAGTAGTTTTTGGTTTACATTATAGAAAAATTGAACAGATATCACAGGGTTTCCCATGGGTCTGTCATACCCAGTTTTTCTTACGATTAACATCTTCCATCAGTATGGTACACTTGGTACAATTAATAAACCAATTTTTATGTGTTATTATTAAACTAAAGTTCATATTTTATTCAGATGTTCTCATTTTTTACCAAATGCGCTTTTCCTGTTCTAAGATTCAAAACACGGCCCCAAAACAAAAATTATGATTCTCCTTCTCCAAACACCCTCGTCTCATCATGAGATAAACATCTTAAATTTTTTTATTTCAAAATATTAAGGGAGTACAAATGTTTGAAGTTACGTGGGTTGCTTTCAAAATGTTTGAGACTCCCCTCCTTTCCCTTCTCCTCTCCGCTTCATTTCCACTGAATTTTACTTCCGTCAGTGCATATGTGTGCTCATCAGTTAGTTCCACTTTAATAGCAAGTACATGTGGTGTTTGTTTTTCTGTTCTTGAGATACTTCGCTCAGGAAAATGGTCTCCAGTTCCATCCAGATTGTTGCAGAAGGCATTAATTCATCTTTCTTATTGCTGAGTTGTACTCCATGATATACACATACCACATTTTATGAATACACTCATGAGTCAATGGGCACTTGGAATGATTCCACATCTTCGCAATTGTGAATTGTGCTGCAATAAACATTCAAGAGCATCTGCGTTCTTTTCCTTTGGGTAGATATCCAGTAGTGGGATTGCTGGATTGATAGGTAGATCTACTTTTAGATCTTTGAAGAATCTCCTTACTGTTTTCCGTATGGGTTGTACTAATTTGCAGTCCCACCAACACTGTATAAGTGTTTCTTTCTTTCTGCATGTTTTGCTTTTGGTCTTTTTATTAAAAGCCATTCTAACCAGGGTGAGGTAATATCTCATTGTGGTTTTAGTTTGCATTGCCCTGATGAATAATGATGTTGAGCAATTTTTCATATGTTTATCGGCCATTTCTCTATCTTCTTTAGAAAAACTTCTGTTCATGTCTTTCCCCTACTTTTTAATACGGATGTTTTTTGTTTTTTGTTTTTTTTTTTTTTTCTCGCTGATATGGTTGAGTTATTTGTAAATTCTGCATGTTAGTCTTTTATCGGACACATAGTGTGCTAATATTTTCTTCCATTCTGTGAGCTACTTGCTCTGTTAATTGTTTCCAGAGCTGTGCAGAAGCTTGTTAGTTTAATCAAATTCCACTTATTTATTTTTGTTTTTGCCATGATTGCCACTGGGGTCTTAGTCATAAATCCTTTGCCTAGGCCAATATCTAGAAGAGTTCTTCCTACATTTTCCTCTAGAATACTTATGGTTTCATGTCTTAGATGTAAGTCTTTTATCAATCTTGAATTAATTTTGGTGAGTCGTCAGAGGTAGGGCTCCTGTTTCATTTTTCCAATTTTTCCAACCAACTTATCTTCAACAATGCAGAAAACAATGTACATTGGGGAAAAGAAGTTTCCTAAAATGATAATCATGCCCCTATCATATGATGCAACCTTCCCACTTATATGTATTTGTATAACTTTTAAAATTCAAACTAATCTGTCATGACAGACAGATCAGTGGTTGTTTGGGAATGGGGGTTCAGAGAGTAGCAGGAAGGAGGACTTACAAAGGGCTAGAAATAACCTTTTCAGGGTGACAAATATATTCACTCTTGATTGTGGTGTTGCTTTTGCTTGGGCATAGATATGTAAAACTTATCAAATTATACACTTTGATAAGTTTATTGTATGCCGACCATTCCTTGATAAAACTAATTTAGAAATTATGTTCCATAAATTTGTTAGAATCAAAATGGTGTCACCAAATATAAAGAAAACCCTGATAGATAGAACGAGGAAGGGCCATAAAGAGAGGGTTCTCATGCTTGTGTGCCTGATAACAAAACTATCATAGAAGACTCTGCAAAAACCACAAACTTGATGCATACAGGCCATCACAACCTTAAACAAAAACATACTTCTGCAGGGACATCTGGCCGGCAACTGCCTGTCCAACTTCAGACTGGCATCACCCTTGTTTTTGGTCTTCGTGGTTGGTCCATAGATTAATATTGCTATATTAGAGACAGAAATGATCTCAGGAGTTTTGCAGGGCTTTGCCCTGAAGGAATATGTGAACCTGTTAGTTCGCATATCAAAAGCTGCGTAGCCTCAGGAGGGTATCTCACAGGTCAGTAGCAGCTGCTTTCCAAGGTGATGCTGCAGCCTCAAACCTGTGCTTTTTGCCAGCCTTGAATGACAAAGCAGGTTTACATGGAGCCAGGGGATGAGAGCTGATCAGAGTGCCCACCCAACAGACAGACACTTGTGGCTAAAAGCAATTAGCCCAAGGGACAGCTCGTGCTTCACTTCTGATTACCTTTCTCAATCCACAATAACTAGATAAAGAAATATGCAGCCACTGTATCTCTGTTTAACTTTTCTGCTAAAGTGACAGTTTTATCTTAGAACTTAGAAATTTGTCCATAGAAAGATTTTGTGACCATTTGTGCATGTAGAGAAAGTTAATTAAGGGATCACTAGAAGTATTTTGGGAGACTTAACCTAAAATGAACTACCTGTTATCATGTAAATCTGTTACCCCTGGCAACCAATCACTGTACCCATAAATACTGATGTCAAACTTGACTCGTGGCCTCACAATTCATGGGAATATTGTGGGGACACCC
>JAPYYL010000031.1:10631005-10652453 GCA_028534055.1 Eulemur mongoz | reverse complement strand
CTCATTTTTTCCTTTTAAAACTTTTGTCTTCCTTTACCTCCCTGAATATGCACATAGTTTACTATGGCACATGTATTCTATTGCAATAGTCTAGTCCCAAATTAGCATCATTTTCTTTCAGAGACTCTCTTTGTTTGTTATTTAGGTTGACAATATCCCACTTAAAAAACCAGATTTTGAAAGGATAAAGATAAAAGATTTAGGAGGAGAGTATCACTGGAATTATATACAAATTCTTGAGTATCATGGTAACAAAAATCAAAACTGGCTATTATTCAGTTTTATTATTGTTTTATAGTTCTCTGTAGGGATTCAACTTCCACTTCTGGGAAGGTGAAGTACACATGGTTTCCCCTATTTCTCCTGCTAAGTACAACTAAACTCCTAGAGCATTATGTGTAAGATAAGAATAAGAAGGCTCTGAATGGTGGAGAGAACAGACAGACTGGCTAGAAACCTTGGAACCCAAGGAACAACAAGGTGGTAAGTTCCAAGGTTTTCCTTAATCCTCTTATATCCCAGAAATGGGGCAAAATAAGCCAGCACATAGAAAGGTCAATAGGTACAGCATCAGCGGGGAGGCTTAACAAAAACCTGCTCCCTCTAACAAAACCTGCTCCCTCTAAGAAAAAAAAAAAAACAGGAAAAGGGCAAGACAGAAAATTTTTAGATAATAGTTGCTCTACGCCCACTAAATGCAATCACCATGAAAGAAAAAATCATGTGGATCCACCCACTCCAATACCAGCGAAGGTCAAGTAGGGAGCCTGGCTTGGCACCCTCAGCAGGTATACTAAGAGCTCCAATTACCCCTTCACCACCACTAGAGGACTGTCAAAGAATACTGAGCAAGGAGGTTGGAATTTCATCCCCTCTAAGTGCTTATGAAGCTTTCCCTGCCCAACCACACTTTGTACAGTTTATGAGGAACCTACACTTCCAACCAAAGGTAATGACCACCCTTTCATCTCCAAACGAGGATGTCATCAGAGGCTTCTCAACGAGTGAGGACTTTCACAACTGTCCAGCAATAATGAGGACATCCTTACTCTCCGTGGTCAGGGGAGGCTACATGGAAAACAGTAATGAAGTATATTCCCTCCTCCCAGACAAGGAGGTACCAGTAGAGGCTGGGTGGAGTTGGGAGTTCTGGATAAGTACTGCACACTGATATATTGTGCCACTGGAGCTCCAAGGTGGAAGTTCTGGCTCTCTACTAGTCCTTTACCTGATGTTCCATTCCCACATGGCAGTAATGAGATAGTGCCCTGATTCTCTTGCTAGAGCAATGGCAGAGAAAGCCAGTGAAAACATAAGGTTTAGATAATATCCATAGTATGAAGACATAACAACAGAAATGTCAATGGCTTAACCAAAAATCATTCATATAACAAGAACCAGGAAGATCTCAAACTGAATAAAAACATATACTCAATGTATGTCAACACCAAGACAACAGACATGTGAGAAGTATCTGAAAAAGATTTTAAACGTTCCATTATAAAAATACTTCATCCTATATCACAAACACACTTGAAATAAGTGTAAATAATAGAAAATCTCTGCAAGAAATAGAAAGTCTAAGAAAAGAAGTAGCAGATACAAAGAAAAATCAAATGAAGTTTTAGAACTGAAAAAGGCAATAACTCAAATTAAAAACTCAATGGATGGGTGTAAAAGAAGAATGGAGGTAACAGAGGAAAGAATTGTGAACTGAAAAACAGAATAATAGAAATTTCCTAGTTTGAACAACAGAGACAATATACACGGAGATAAAAATGTGCAGAGCTTCTGGGACCTATGGGACTATAACAAAAGATCTAATATTCACGCTGCTTAGTCCTGGAAACAGAACAGAAAGAGAATGCGGCTGAAAAAGTACTCAAAGAAATAATGGCTGAATACTTTCCAAATTTAACAACCATCATAAACCTACAAATTCAAGGTGTCTGACTAGAGACATCAGTTGCCAGATTGTCCCATAGGGAAAGAAAGGTTTCAGATAAAGAAACAGGGTGAGTGGACAAAGCTTGGGTGTAGTTTGGGTGTAAAGGTGCCAGAGCCTGCTAGAGACTTCACAGAAAGAAACTGTGAAGCAGAACAGGAAGGAAAAAAAAAAAAAAAAAAAAAGATATCAGCGAAGATCAACCCCAGAGAAGCTGAGAGCCCAGTGAAAGGGTAAGTGAGGGTTTCATTCCTCCTTCCCACACACCTCCAGAAATCTGCGAGCTGCCAAGTTGCCTGGAAGGTTTTCCACCCTCATGAGCCCAAGCACTGTTGTGACCACTGAACTAGGACCTTCTTGAAAATAAAGATTCAGGCTTCCAGCCTCTTCAGTGTTCCCCCTTCCCCCACCTTGTGAACACAGTCTGAGGAGAGGGCAAAAACCTATCTAATGTGCACAATGAACACTATTTGGGTGATGGGCACACTTATAGCCATGACTCAAACATTAGAAAAGTAATCTATGTGACCAAAAACATTTGTACCCCCCTAATATTTTGAAATAAAAAAAATAAATCTACAAATTCAAGAAGCTGAATCAATCCAAAGGGGATAAATCCTAAGATATCCAAGTTAAGATTCATTATAGACAAACTTCTGAAAGTTACAGACAAAGAAAAAATCTTGAAAGCAGCAAGAGAGAAATGATGAAGGAAAACAATTCAAATGACAGAGGATTTTTTTCAACAGAAACCATGGAGGCCAGAAAGAAGAGGCACAAAATCTTTCAAGTGCAGAGAGAAAAGAACATTCAACACCAAACCCTAAATATAGGAAAAATATCTTTAAGAACTGAAAGTGAAATCAAGACAGTCTCAGACTAAAGAAAAATAATAGGATTTGTCACGAGGAGATATACCCTAAAATAATAGCTAGAGGAAGTTCCCTAATTTGAAAGAAAAGGATAAAAGTGGTAATGGAGAATTGGAACATCGGGAAGGAAGAAAGAAAGCAAAAATGTGGATAAATACGATAGACTATTTTTTGCCTCTCAAATATTCTAATTTATGTTTGACAGTTAAAGCAAAAATTATAACACTGTTTGATGTGGTTGTAAATGTATGTATAAGAAATATATAGGACAATCACATCATAAATAGGAAAAGGGACATGAAGGAATGTGAGGTTTCTACACTTCACTTGAACTAGTGAAATGTTAACAGTAGACGCTGATAATTTAGGTATATATAATAAACAACCACTAAAAGAGATATACAGTTGTAAGTTCACAATCCCATCCTTACAATAAGAAAATACTTAACAAACTGAAAATCATTTTTTCTTTTACCGATTGGAGAATTGAGGTTGCAGGACAAGACACTAACCCAAAATATGCAAAGATGGGTGTATACAAAAAGGCATAGATGAGATCTGCTCACGTGGAGCAGAAGCTGCTGGAGTCATAAACGGTAAGACCATGAAATGGTGATTTTCATGAATTTCTGAAGGGTCAGTGTGGGGTAATGTGAGTGATAAACTATGTGAGGCTACAGTCTTAAAGGGTAAACATTCTGGGTTTTACCACCAGGAACCCCACCATATTCTCACAGTGAAGATCTGAGAAACATGGCCTTGTGGATCAAGATGGCACCCTCCTGCCTACAGGGCCCCCTAGAGACTAACTGCTAGCCTAAAGCCTTTCCAACCAGAGGCTCCAAATCCCATTTTGATGATGAAAGGTCTTCATTAAGACACTTCCACAACACCCCTCCCCAGACTTGTGACAGTTCATGTGATGGAGGCAGAGGCCCCCACACTGGTATCTCTAGGGGCCCCCTGCCCACTCGGAATGAGTTCAATGTCATCCCTTGATGTCTGTCCTCTCCACATTTACAGTATCCCTCACCTTAGAAAGCAGAAAGTCACTTGCTCGGCACCTTTCACAAAGTTTACACAAAATGGATCCTAGACATAAAAGTAAAGCAAAGAGCTATAAAGCTTCTGAAAGGTAACATGGAAGAAAATCAAGGTGAACTTGGATTTGGCAACAACTTCTTAGATACAACACCAAAGGCATGACTCATGAAAGAAAAATTGATAAGTTAGACATTATTAAAATTAAAGCTTCTACTCTGTGAAAGACACTGTTAGGAGAATCCTCCCCAGACTGGTTGTAGTTCCCGTACTGGTAGGGGATGCCCTCCCACTGGTATCTCTGGAGGTCCCCTGCACACTTGGACTGAATTCAATGTCATCTCATGATACTTACCCGTCCACATTTAGAGTGACATGGTGATGATGACCAGGAAATCACAAGCCTCTGGCACTGTCATTGAACAACCACCCACAAACATCAAAGTGGGGAAGAAGAGGAAGGCCCCTCATCAACCCAGGTCCAGAGGCAGCTTCAAGGTGGGCGACCCACCCAAGCTCCTCCCTGACTTAACCTTGAGTCCTGTCTCCCAGACTCCCACTGCCCTCACCCAACACAAACCCCCCTTGGCCCACACCCCTTCCCATGCTCCCATCCCATCTCCACCCTCTTCCCCCAAACCAGTGCCCTTCTGTGATCTCCCTGTTGTCCTTCCACATTCCCAGGAAGACAAAAGGACCCCTTTGAGGGACTTCGAAGAGAAAAGCTTCTCCAAAAGTGACCACCCCTTCATTTAAACCCAAGGAGGGGAGAGGGCCGACACTCTTCAACCCTTGTCACCAGCTGGAAGAGGTATTCACTCAAAATGAGCCAGAGCCGGCCCCAGAGAGCAGAGAGTTCCACCACCCCAAGTGTCACCCTCAGCAGGCCATTGAACTCAGAGCTATCTGCGAAGTCTCCAGAGGTCTGGCTGTGGGGACATGGCAAAATATTTGCATTGGACAACTCTGCAGAATATGACATCAATGCTGGACAAAAGTCAAAGTCACCAGACCTCACGTATGTCCCCAGGAATGCATAATTTGCATCATGATTGAAGCTGGCATTGGCTGAGGTAGGAAGCAGGGTTCCTGACAAGGAAGCCTGGGAAGACACAAGAGGCAACGGTCCTGGGATGAGGAAGCCTCTTTCTGAGGGTGAGGCCAGCTTAGTGGCAAGGTTTTTATCTGCCTCTGTCACCTCCCCACTTTTAGCAGCCTGCTTGCCTCTTCTGGTTGCCCCCACCTCCCCCAGGCCACCAGCAGCACTTTTCCCTCACAAATAGTTTGCAACTGATGCCTAGACCTAAGAGCCATTGGCAGATCCCCAGGCCTCACAGTCCTTCCGCCATAGCCCACAGGCAGTGCAGGAGCTGGGGTCATCTGTTCCCAATACCAGCTTGCTCATCCTCAGGTTGCAGGACTACAAAGGGAGGTTCTTCCCTGCCAGGCCACTAATAGGATTCATGGGCAGCTTGTCCAAGCCAAGAGGCTGCTGCTCCTTTCCTCACCTCTTTTTACTTTTAATTGTGGTTAAATACACATCTCATAAAATATACCATGCTAATTATTTTTAAGTGCACAGTTCAGCGGTACATTAAGCACATTCCCAGTGTCATGTAGCCATCCCCACCATCTATCCACAGATCTTGTTCACCTTCCCAAACTGAAACTCTGTCCCCATGAAGCACCGACCCCTGTGCCCCTCCGCCAGCCCGTGGCACCCACTCTTCTTCTAGCTCTATGGATTTGACTACACAAGGGACCTCATATCAATGGAATCATGCATTATTTGTCGTTTTGTGACTGACTCATTTCACTGAGCATGACATCCTCCAGGTTCATCCATGCTGTAGACTGTGTCAGAAGTCCCTCCTTTTAGGCCAGGTGTGGTGGCTCACGTCTGTAATGCTAGCTGTCTTGGAGGCTGAGGCAGGAGGATCACTCGAGGTCAGGAGTTTGAGTCCTTCTTGAGCAAGAGCTAGACCCTGTCTCTACTAAAAATGGAAAGAAATTAGCGGCCCAACTAAAAATATATAGAAAAATTAGCTGGGCATGGTGGTACATGCCTGTAGTGCCAGATGCTTTGGAGGCTGAACCAGAAAGAATGCCAGAGCCCAGGAGTTTGAAGTTGCTGTGAGCTAGGCTGACACCACAGCCCTCTAGAATGGGCAACAGACTGAGACCCTTTCTCAAAAAAAAAAAAAAAGAAAAGAAAAAAAAAAAAAGAAAAAGAAAAGAGAAAAAATTCTCCTATTTAAGACTGAGTCATATTCTATTCTATGCATGGACCACATTTTCCTTATCAATTCATCCACGGATGGAAACTTGTGTTGTTTCCACCTCTTGCCTCTTAGGAAGGAGGCTGTGAACATGGTGTACAAATAGCTCTTCAATTTGCTTTCAAATCTTTTGGATGTGAACCCACCAGTGGGTTCATGGATCATAACGTCATTCTATTTTTAATTCTTTGAGGAACCTTCCTACTGTTTTCCACTGTGGCTGCTCTGTTTTACATTGGCACCAACAGTGCACAAGGATTCCAGTGTCTCCACATCCTCATCAACACTTGTTACTTTCTGTTTTTTGGATAGCACTCATCCTAATGTGTGTGAGGTGGCATCTCATAGCAGTTTTGGTTTGCATTTCCCTATTAATTGGTGATGCCATTTTTTCATGTGTGGTGTTTTTTTTTTTTTTGTTTTGTTTTTTTGTCTTTTGTATATCTTCTTCATAAAAACATCTATTCCAGTCGTTTGCCTGTTTTTTAATCTTGTTGTTTGTTTTTGTTTTGTTGTTCAGTTGTGTATGTTCTTTATATATTCTAGATAGTAACCCTTCATCAGATACATGAATTGCAAATATTGTCTCCCATTCCATGGGCTGCCTTTTACACTGTTGATTGTTCGTTTGATGTGCAGACATTTAAAAATTTAGTCACATTTGTCTATTTGTTTTTTGTTGCCTGTATTTTTGCTGTTGTATCTAGAAAAGCACTTTCACATCCAATGCCATCAAACTTTTCCCATTTTCCTCTAGGCATTTTATAGTTTCAGCACTTCTGTTTCAGACTCTCGTGGATTTTTTGTTGATTTTTTGTATATCGTGTAAATTGATGTCCAACTTCATTCTTTTGCTTAAAGATATCCAGTTGTCCCAACATCACTTGCCAAAATTCCTCCACTCTTGAAGGAAGTGGTCACCAGGAGCAGGGTGACCGACTGTGAGTAACAAAGCCTCTCTCCCTTTAGCTGAGACACTCACTCGCCTGAGGCCCCCGGGCATGAATTCATTCACTCATGCACTGTGCAATGTCCACACCTGGAGTTCACAACCTCCACAAATTCAGGGAGTCTGTGGAATTCGATGGTGGAAGAATACATTTTTGTGTTCACTAACCTCTAACTGAAATTTAGCATTATGGGTAATGAATGCAGGCAACCAACCACAAGAAGATTAGCAGTACTTGTCACTTTGTCACCAAGAGGAATCCCTGGTATTTTCATGTCACAGTAACGGTGGCAACAGCTCTCTCCAAATATCCTTTACACTTGTCGCTACTTCCAAATTACAGAGGTTATTAGACCTGCCACTTGATTTCATCATTGAACACTAATAAAGATGCACATATATTTTATGATATCACAATTACAGGTGTAGAAATATTCTGATGAGTGTATTTCAATAAAACTTCTTTCTTTTGTATTTCTGCCTATTTTATTTCATTCAAAAACATTATTCTGAGAAGCGACCCGTAGGCTTCCCCCAGAAAACCAAGGAGAAGATTCAGAATCGCTGCCCTGTGCTGGGCACCAGGGACACAGCAGCCCATGATGAAGGGGGTGGGAGGACACACAGATACAGAGATACAGTGTGGTCTGGGGATTCCTGTGCCAGGGGCATCAGGCACTGTGGGAGCTCAGCGGACTGCACAACTCCAAATTGACTGGCCATCTCTTGGAGACTTCTGGGTGAGGAAGAACTATGAGCTAGAGGAGTGGCCCTGCCTGTGATGACCTATTTACCCCTGTTTGTCTGTGCAAGTAATGAGATTCAGAAAGCTGAGCTCTGCCCTCCATTGGCAGTAGCTGATCAGGTCCCTTCCCCCTCTTCTACTGAAACCAGATTTAGGCAGCTGTGGGAGCAGAGATGCTCAGTGTGCCCTTGGTAGCTATGGAAATCCCAGGGTTTCCCTAGCAATAGCTCCAGATGA
Source organism: Eulemur mongoz (assembly GCA_028534055.1). Classification (NCBI taxonomy): domain Eukaryota; kingdom Metazoa; phylum Chordata; class Mammalia; order Primates; family Lemuridae; genus Eulemur; species Eulemur mongoz. The sequence continues at coordinate 10,644,385 of JAPYYL010000031.1, read as the reverse complement.
ATCTTGTTGCTAGAGAATGCTGGGATTCCCCAGGCTGCAGGATGAGCAGCACTGTTCCAGCCCCAGGGCAGAGGCACAAGCAGAGCTGTGGATCTGAGCCTCAGGGGATGGATGGTCCCCCTTGACTCCGATCCTTCCAGGACACCCACGTGAAAGGCTGCCATACTCTGGGTGAGGGGATCTTGAGCAGCGAATGAGGAGGAAGCGCTGAGGGTAAGCAAACTCATTTGAACAGTCCAAAAGAGCCCAAGTGCTAGGAAGTGGAAGGCATGCAGCTTCAGTAAGCTCTCAATCTTCAAATCCAGCACTTGGATGTTTCTGAAGCCCTTTCTCAATATGATACTGTATCACACACCTGATTGGTTTCAAGAGCAGGCCCAGGCCAGTCAAGGTGGCTCATGCCTACAATCCTAGCACTCTGGGAGGCCAAGGCACAAGGATTGCTTGAGCTTAGGAGTTCCAGACCAGCCTGAGCAAGAGCGAGACCCCATCTCTACCATAAATGGAAAGAAATTAGCCAAACACCTAAAAATAGAAAAAATTAGCTGGGCATGGAGGCAAGGCAAGAGGATCGCTTGAGCTCAGGAGTTTGAGGTTTCTGTGAGCTAGGCTGATGCCATGACACTCTAGCCCAGGCAAGAGAGTGAGACTCTGTCTCATAAAAAAAAAAAAAAGAAAGAAAAAAGAGAGAGAGAGAGAGAGAGAGCAGGCCCAAGATTAGAACCACGGTCCGTGGCATGGGTGTGCAGCCTAGGCAGTCACACAGGTCCCCTACTTACAAGGACTCCTCACCTGTTAGTTAATGCTTTTCTGTCACTGACTTGAAATGCTGGGAGGTGACAAACGTCTGTGGTTCAGGACATCTTGTCTGTGGTGCTTTGTTACAGCAGCCGAAGCAGACCAGCACAGGCTGCCTCCCTCCTCCCGCGCCCACCAGGAAAGGACTACAATTATTTCACAGAGGAGGGATGCAGGACGCTCAGGGGTTAACTGTCTCACTCAGGGTCACCCAAGCTATGAGGTGGCCATGCTAGGACTTGAGGTCAGCTTTGTCTCAGCCCTAGGCCCATATTTACAACTTGGCTGGCCTGGGAGGGACTGGACCTCAGTTCAACCAGTTCACAACACTGGGGGACCTTTCCTGGGCACACCCATTCCTGTGCTCCCCTGAAGGATGAGAAATTTCCTGGACAGGTCTTCGGACCCCAGGTTCATCACTAGCATATTTCTGCCTCACGTTCCATTTTCTCAAAGTTTCCATATGGCTTGCATCCCTGGCCCAAGCTAAGACGAATGCCCTGGCTGCGTATCTTGACAGAAAGACTCTGGTGGCATTTCTCACTTACTGTCTTAAAGACCAAACAAAAGAGAAGATATGAACGGCCTTTGAAAAGCCTCACTCACCATGGTGGCAGCCATGTGGGGTTTCTGTACACTTCACCATCAAGGGAATAGCCTTCCTTTAGTAGGAAAGTGGCTGCACCAGGAGGTCCCAGATTCTGTTGCCTTTTCCTAGAGGATCATTTCAGCTCTCTTTGACTCTCCTTTCAATCCCAGAGCAAACATGCTCCTCTCCTAGAAAGCTAAAGCAATGGCAGAGAGTTAAGGAGACTTTTTCTTCCTTTTTTTTTTTTTTTTTTAAAAGAAGATTCTTAGGTTAATGGTATTTTGTTGAGGTGTAATGTATGTGCAATAAACTGCACAGATCTTTAGGTGTCAAGACCGATGAAAAATTTAACAAATATACACACCCAACGCAACCATGATGTTAGTCAAAATGGTAGGTGTTTTTCTAAATAGAAATCCTACCTCTCTGCTCTGAGGCTTCTGTGCATAGTGTGCCAACTCTGTCCACACCATGTGCTGGACACTGAGGATACACAGTTTAAGCACAAGGTCAATGGTGTAAATGACCTTTCTAACCTGGCAGGACAACAGCTATGACAAAGAAGACAGGGACAAGGGCCAGGGGAGCACAGAGAGGAGGGCAGGTCCAGCCTAGAGGAGTCCCTAAAGATCACCCTGAGCTGAGCACAATGGCTCACACCTATGATCCTAGCACTTAGGGAGCCTGAGGCCGCAGGATTGCTTGAGGCCAGGAGTTCAAGACCAGCCTGGAAAACATAACAAGACCCTCTCTCAACAAAAAATAAGAAAAATTAGCTGGGTGTAGCTGAGGACACCTGTAGTCTCAGCTACTCAGGAGGCTGAGGCAGAAGGATCACTTGAGCCTTGGGCTTTGAGGTCCAGTGAGATAAGATCATGCCACTGCACACCAGCCTGGGACAACAGAGTGAGATATCCTCTCTACAAAAGAGAGTGAGAGAGAGATAGAGAGAGGGAAAGTAAGAAAGGTTGATTCCCTAGAACATGTGACAGGTAAGCTGGATCTTTTAGAATAAGAGTCTGCTAAGAGGAGACAAGAAATAAAGGGATATTGCACACATGAGGATATGCAGAGGCTTAGGGATACCCAGAGGCTTAGGAGAAAGAGTTCACAGTAAATACAGCAAAATATGGCTCATAGGGTGCCATCTGGGGTCAGGGACAAGATATGATCATAGAGAAATGAAATCGAGGTTGTCATCTGACATAGCAGCTATTTCTGAGGCCAGAACAGTCAGTGCTGGTCTCATGTCCATGTCCAGTTATATTACTTGCGGTCAAAGGCCATGCACAATACGTGGAGCAAAGGCTGACCCACAGACACATCCATACATTCCCACACTAAATCCTACTTCCACAGGAGTGCACTCGTCCTTATGGACATGCTCACACATTCAGTTCCACACAACACAAACACTTGCTCACAGACATGTTCACATGTTCACAAATGCACAGACGTGTCTCACGCACACCAACACATTCACCTGCATACAAAAACACTCACAGATTCACTCCCATGTGGACATGCCCACACACATTAATACACACAGCTCAATCACACCCAGACACAGTGTACTAACACAAACATGCATGCACACACAACCATGGATCTTGTTTCGGGGCTCATTCTTTCAGTTTTTAGAAAGAGCGTTTAGAAAATATTTAGAAAAAGAGCGTTTCACCCTTTCATTTCCTCTGTTTTGCCCTTACCTCTTCCTTTCAGCATATCATGGGTCCACCTTGCTCTGATTGCTTGACCTGCATTGACTATGAGATCAGTGATGTCGTTATCCTCCTTTTGCCCATGAGGAAGTGAAGGCTCAGAGTGGTCAGGTGACTTACTCAGGGTCACACAGTGAACAAGTGTCAAAGCAGGTTCACAGCCACGAAATCTGGCTCCTGAGTCTGTGCTCTTCTCCGTATTCTACCCTTCACATGAAACCATCTCTTGTGTCGTAGGTGCCCCGTGGCTGTGAGAATATCTGTCTATGTCTCCAGCATTAAATAGATATTAGAAACGAATATGGTAAGTATGGCAGTTCAAGCCACGGGGCTGGAGACAGGGATCATGGGACAAAGAGCAGGGTTATAAGCCAATTCCAGCTGTTCTCACCAGTGGCAGAACTCATGTGGAGGAAAAAGGTAGATTTTGCAAACGACACAGACCTGCAATTATTAAAAATAAATTAATAGAACCTCTACATAACACTATATCCAAAAATTCAGTTCCAGATGGATTATTCACTGAAAAGTGAAAGGCTTATGAAGCTTTTAAAAGATTACATAGAACTCTTTGTGTCTTGGAGTAGGAAAGGATTTCTTTCCAAAGACACAGAAAACACAAACCATAAAAACAAATACTGGTAATACCAACTATATCAATACTCTTGTTTACCCAAAATTCCTGGAACTTCTATTTTGCAAAGCAAAGAAAACACCTATGATGAGTGTGAAAGGATAAGTCAGAATAGACTAAGCTATTTGCAGTGTGGAGGCCTGATACTCAAACTATACATAATTTCTGTGAATTAAAAAGAAGAATATTTTAAGAACAGATAGAAAAATGATCGAGAAATGTAAACAGTAATTTCAGTTTTATGAAGATAACTAAAGAGCAAATAAGCATAGCAAACATATGAAGATATGCTCGACCTTGTTAGAAGTAAGGCAAAGTAAAACCACAGTGAGAACCCATCACATACTCACCAGACTGGCAACAGTCAAAGTCAGACAGTACCAATCCATGCTGGTGATTTGGAAACACTGGGAACCCTCAGCCACTGTCGACTCTTGGCTCTTGACAGGGTGTAAACTGTAACTTCCACCTAATCATTTTCATTTTGTCGGGGTTTGGGACTGTATGGTTTGTTCACCCAATAACATGCGTAGTATGTTCAACTGTTACCCAGCAATGCAAGCAAACACATTATAACTACACACGCCAAACTTAATGGATCTCACAAATAAAATGTTGCGTGAAGGAAGCAGATCATGAATACATGCAGTATGATTCCATTGGGATAAAATCTTTTAAAACATCTAAGCGATATATTTTATAGGAATACATGGAATCATAAAATCTAGGATAATGGTTACTGCTGGGGGGGCGTGGGAATATGTTCCGGAAGGGCCACATTGGGAATTGAAATTTGTTGGTAATGCTCTGTTTCTTAACCTGGATTTTAATTACACAAGGGTAAATTTAGTAATCTTATTTTAAACATCCACATGTTTCATGCACTTGTCTATAGTTGCGATACATTTCAATATGCTTGCACACACAGGTATGTGCGCGCACACACACACACACATATACACAAAGAAGACAGAGCTGGAACAACCTAGCTTGCAAATGGGATTTACCTTTCTCTCCCCAGCACTATACAATCACCATGTTTTTTCATCAGACCTGGAAAGATTCACGTTTAGCGTACTATGAGAACAACCTGAACCTGACCCTGGACTATCGGATGCATGAGAAGTTGTGGGTCCCCAACTGCTACTTTGTGAACAGCAAGTGTGCTTAAATGGATGATGTGAGTGGGGAAAATCGCGTGTTTCAGCTTCACCCAGATGGAACGGTGTGATATGGCATCTGATGAGTCCCCCTAGGGTGCTGTGGATATCCCACCAGGCTTCCTGCTTCCTGAAGAATATGCCACAAACACATTCTAAGGGCCACACAAACCCATCCTGCATTGGCCCCCCTCTGTCTGGAGTTGCCCCTTCCTCCTTTCTGTGAGTTGAAATCTTGCCCAGTCTCCCTTCGACTCCTAAGTCATGGACACTCACGTGCTTCCTTAGCAAGTGTGAGTATCCTCCCTTCTCCCCATTCAGTTCTCTCAAGGGCCTTCCCCATGCTGACACCCTGTGGTTCTCTGATGTGCCACACATCTGCTCCTTGTTTAAGTCCTGCCAGGTCTCTCATGTCTCTGTAACGCACAAGTGCCCCACCTCCTGCCCACATGTGGGTCGGTCCTTGGGTCACCCTTCCCTCAGCAGCTCTGCAGTTCTCTAAGAAGTGGTTGCTTGCCTGGGCTGGGCTCACGTTGCCCTTCCTTTCTGTTTTCCTTTACAGACTCACCACCACAGCCGCTTGTTCCCTGGATCTGCACAAATTCCCTCTGGAGAAGCAGGCCTGCAAGCTGGAGGTGGAAAGCTGTACATTCACCTCCTATGCCCCCTCTTCCCACTTCAGGCTATGGCGACTGGGAAATCAAAACAGGAACTGACAGTGAGAGAGACAGCACACCTCTACACCCCATCCTCCTCCCCACTCTTTCTCTTCTACACGCATAGGTGATGGAGATAAAGAAAGGCAGGTGGTAGATACCCATGATAGGTGATTGATTGACTAACTGATGGGGGTGTATATATGGCATCTGGGAGCAGCTGGCCTTTAGGGTGTGAGTCATCCCCTTGGGAAGTGGCACCCACTATTGGGAAATTGTGCACAAGCTAGTGGGTGGGAGCCTGTAGCATGTCTTTCCCATGCTTTGCTTTCTGGCTAAGAAACTCTGAAGTAAGGGTTCTCTTTCCCCAATACTCAGGCTCAGCAAAGCATAAAGGAGCCCCAAAATGGCAAGTTCCAGCCATCCTTTGATTTTCAGACTGCTCTGGTGTGAAATCTGCCTGTGCTCATTTTCTGAGACTCTCTGTTTCTCTCCTCTTCACAGATGGCTACACGGTTGAAGACAGCATGCTATTCTGGAAGGGCAATGGGAGTGACATCCACATGGTTGAGAAGCTGCAAATCACTCAGTTCTCTTTCCTGGGGAGGACGATTACCAGCAAGGTGGTGTGTTTCTACACAGCTCGGTCCCACTCCTTTCTTCTCTCCTGTCCCTTGTCCCCTTTGCACTCCCATAAACTCCCAGTGGCCTCTGTCTGGGACCCCTACACACTCTGCTGCCTCCCTTCCCATTTCCCACTGGTTCTGCTCGCCGGCCAGGCCCTCGTGATAAAGCCCAAACAGCTCGGCCTGTGCAAGTGAGGAAGTGGTGTGGAAGCACTGGGCCCGGTTGACCAGGCTCTGCAGGTATAAAGGATTCATGCTCCTCTCAGGGCTGGCCTCTCATCCTCAATCTCTTTACATCTTGGAGCCATCTCTATCCTCTCCCATTCCCAGATGTCAGCTACCATGGAGCAAGTGAGAAACGAATGGGAGATAGTAAACTTTCTCCGCCACATAGTCCTGCTGAGATGTGCCAGTCTCACTGGCCTTCTCAGGCGGGATGCCTATGGATGGAGAATTAGAGGCTGAACTGCCCATCGGTAACTGCCCCCTCCATTGTGTGTCTCACCACCCTGCAAAGCCCCTGGGCCCTGCCACCCTGACATCAGTATGTCTCCTTGCCAGGGTCCTAAGTGCACCTGATACTCAAGTTCCAGGTCCAGAGGGAAGTCAACCTCTACCTTGTGCAAGTCTGCTGGCCTACGGTCCTCACCACTATTCTCTCCAGGATATCATTTTGGATGAACTTTGATTCCTCTGCAGCCAGGGTGACAATTGGTAGGTCCTGTCTCTGTCCCAGGGAGGAGCGTGGGTTGTCTTCCTCAGAACAAAAAAGGCGACCATAACGGACTGGTACCTGGCACAGCGTGTCACTGCGTATGCAAGGAAGCAAGGGCTTTTTCTGACAGGCGTGTGTGTAGGTGCTTGGCCAAGCCCTGGTGGAGAGACTGACATTGGAGATGGGTGTGAAAAACACACTAGACTTGCAATCCTGGTATGTTGTGCCCAAAGTACCAGAATTCATAGTTTGTCCAGTCCATAAGTAAATGGACAAGTCAGACATTTAGATCAGAAGTACAATACAATAAACATTGATTTAATCAAGGCATCAGAACGCCTTACCAGGCAGCAGGGCTTCAAGAGCAGCTGCCCTGAAGGAGTTTCTAATGGGCCCCAGATCCAGGTATGCTTTCTCTGTCTCCGAGACTCCTTGGCCTCCATCTTCAGGAGATCATTCCGGACTAAACATTTGCATTTGTGTAATAGTTTAGGGTTCACAAAATTTTCCTGGGAACTAAAGAAAGATGAAAGGTGAAGGGACTAGAAGAGAGCAAGGGGGGACTTTCTTCTCACACTATGTGTCTAATTCAGATCACCGGGGGGAGCTTCCACTCATGGTAGCAATTGATGTGAGCTTCTGCCATCTTCATGGCAGGGGGACGGAAAAGTAGTGGGGCTTGCACAAGTAATTCAGTGCTGCTGTCAGAAGGGAAACACCTCACTTACACTCACAATTCATTAGCTAGGACTAATGACATTGACCCAACTACAAGGAGCCAGGACATTGAGCTTGCTATGTACCCAGGAAGTGCGAAGCATTTATCACTGAAGAATGTTGATAACAACCTTGTGTACATTCCCTTGGTCTTTGAAGGCTTGTTGCTTGCTCTTCTTCCTACTTAGAGGTACTCATGCCCTCTTTTTCATTTTTACTTCTATGTGTACATCATAGTTGTATATCTGTATAGGGGACATGTGATGTTTTGATACTGACACAGAATGTGAATTAATCAAATCAGGGTAATTGGGTCTTCCATCACCTCAGGTATTTATCATGTCTTTGTGTTAGAAACATTTCTATTCTAGCTATTTTAAAGCATACCCTAAGTTATTGTTGACTATAGTCACTTTCTTGTGCTATGAAATAGTGTTCATTCTATCTACCATCTAACTATATTTTTGAATCCTTTAGTCATCCCCACATTACCCCCTGTCCTCACTACACTTAGCCTCTGATAACCATCTTCATATTCTCTGTTTCCATGAGATGTTTCTGATATTTAGCTCCCACATATGAATGAGAACATGCAAATTTGTCTTTCTGTGCATGGCTTAGTTCACTGAACATAATGTTCTCCAGTTCCATCCATGTTGTTGCTAATCTCAGGCCCCTTTTTGTGGTAGTCTTCTCATCTTTAACCTTGACACATAAGCCATCAACATATACTAAATTTCCAAAATATTGCTATTCATCAGTGAGCTATCTACTGTGGGTTGTGCACAGATGGAGCTCCAGGCAGTTATACCCCTGATCCGTTTCCCCCAAGAAAAGGAATAACAGCCCTTTTGCTATTTCTGATGGGCTGCAGTACCAAAATCCCAGAGGTCACAGGGGTCAGGAGTGAAACCTGGACCCCAGCTATTTCCAGGCACAGGAGTAGAGTTTTATTGTGTAAGCTTTCCACCTTCACATCAAAGGTTGTGTATCCGTCAGGGTTATCCAGAGAGACAGAACCACAAGGACGCATAGACAGATAGATACAGATATATGAGAAGAGACTGATTAAGAGAATTGGCTCATGCAATTTTGGAGGCTGAGAAGTCCCACCATAAGCTGTCTGCAAACTGCAGACCAGGGATCCACCAGGTGGCTCAGTTCAAGTCTGAATGCCTTACAACCAGGTAAGCAGATGGCATAACTTTCAGTCCAAGGAGAAAGGCCCAAGACCCCAGAGCAGATGCTGCTGCAAGTCCAAGAGTCCAAAGGCCAGAAAGCCTGAAGTTCTGACATCCAAGGGCAGGAGAAGAAGGGTGTCCCACCTCTGGAAGAGAGACAGAGAGAGAGAGCAAACTTGCCTTTCCTCTGCCTTTTTTTTCCATCTGGGTCTCAGCCAATTAGATCATGCCTAGCCACACTGGGTGAGGGAAAATCTTCCTTACTTAGTCCTGTAATTTGAATGTTTATCTCTTCTAGGAACATCCTCACAGACACACCCAGAAATAATGCTTCAACAACTACCGGGGTATCCCTTAACCTAGTCAATTCCACATGTAAAATTAAACATCAAAAGTTGAATATCCTATTCTGGCTACAAGAAAGGCCGATGCACCCAAGACGTTAAAGCCGAAGCTGAGGAAGAAAGCAAACTCAACTCCACAACAGCTGAGTTGCTCCTGAACTGAGTGGATCTGGAGATGACCGAGGCCTTCAGTGAAATCTCTCACAAAAACATAAGTCAACCTCTTCTGCAATCTTGGCATTCCTGAATTTTGCCGAGGCCCCTGTGGAGAGTGAGGGAAGCCAAAAGGAAGAATGTGGAGCAAAGGTGGGAGTGAGTGTTGATCTGGGCCACCAACTACCCTTGGTAGATTGAATAATCTAGATGGTGCTCTCCCTGCTACAGGGCCCCTCAGCCCATCACTCTGTGGCTCCATTTTGGGTGACCCCATTCTCATTCAGAGACTGACTGCAACCCTAAAGCCTTTGAAATCAGGAGCTCCAAATCCCATTATAATACCATTTTAATGGTGGAGGGTCTTTATTAAGACACTTCCCCAACACCCCTACCAAGACTGGTGACAGTTCATGTGCTGCTGCAGGAGACCCCCCTACTGGTATCCCTGGAGTTCCCCTGCAAACTCGGAATGAGTTCAATGTCATCCCATGATGACTGTCCTCTTCACATTTACAGTATCCCTCACATTAGCAAAGAGAAAGACACTTGCTGTGCACCTTTCACAAAGTTTACTCAAAATGGATCCTAGACCTAAAGGTAAAGCACAAAGCTATATAGAGCTTCTGAAAGGTAAAATGGAAGAAAACCAAGGTGAACTTGGATTTGGCAATGACTTCTTAGATACAACACCAAAAGCATGACTCATGAAAGAAAAATTTGATAAGTTAGATATTATTAAAATTAAAACTTCTACTCTGTGAAAGACACTATTAGGAGAATCCTCCCCAGACTGGTGGTAGTTCCCGTGCTGGTAGGGGAAGCCCTCCCACTGGTATCTCTGGAGGTCCTCTGCCCACTTGAACTGAGTTCAATGGCATCCCATGATACTTATCCCTCCACATTTAGAGTACCTCTGACCGCAGGAAGGAGAGATACCCTCCTTTGCTCCATCAAGTACTCCAAATCCTATTAGCAGGAGTGTGCAGAGAGGAATTTCTGTAAAAGAGCAGCATTTTTGGTACATCGTGAAATGAGCCAAACAAAGAGAGTAGCCAAAGTCCCCAAGCCTCTCCCTCCATCAAGAGCTCTCATCCAGGTGAGGAGGGAGGCAGTACTCTGCTCCCAACACATGTGGAAAACCTGGCCTTGCCTCTAAGCCACTAAAGGCTTCCTGGGCCTGATCAGGGTGTCAGTCCAACATCCCTTGTCAGGAGTCTCTAGACTCGTCATCAAGTAATATTTGTTGAAGCACCAGGGCTCTAGTCGCCAGCAGGGCATGCTGTGTGAGGTGGAATGAACACATCATTGGTCCAGGTAGCCTTCTCTCAAGCTGCCTCTAGCCACCAGGTCCAGCTATTTGAAAATGAAGGCCCATGAAGGTAGAAAGGTCATCTGTGTCAGAGACCAGGAATAGAAAGAGCTGCCATTCCTCTCTTTCTCCCCAGCTCATATCATCTCCATCCCTTCTGTCACTGAATGAAGTCCCCAGAGTCTTTCAGTCCTTTCCCCTCCAGCATTGTCAAAGCCCTACTTGACCCACAATGCTAGCTTCATTCAACTACTTGATATAGTTTTGTGTGTTTTGAAAGGTTTTATAGCAATATTGAAAAAGTAGACCTTTAATCCCTCTGCAATAGATGTTTATGTAGCTTCACAAGAATTCCAGTTGCATTGCGGTTTCTACATGGAGATCCAGTTGTTTCAGTGTCACTTACTAAAACTACTGTGATTCCCACCTGTTCTGTAGTTGCACCTTTTTTGTAAATCAACAGTCCATATATAAGCCTATCTGTTTCAAGAGTACTCTATTTCCATTGATCTGTTTGTCAACCATGGCACACATACCACAAACTTAATTACTCTAGCATTTTAATAATTCTTACTCATCTGATAGAGTAACTAGTTTTATCTTTGTCTATTCTTTCAACACTGTCATGGCTATGCTTGGCCTGTTGCATGCCAATTTAAACATTATACTCCACTGGGTCACATTTCACACAGATATGCACATGAACAGACATATTCACCCACAAAACTTTGGGATTTTTATTTAGATTGCAGTCAATCTGTAGATTAGTCAAGGAGAATTACCATCTTTATCCAACCAAATCTTCATATCCATGATCATGTTATACTTTATTTTTAGTTAGGTGTTTATTAATTTATCTAAACAGTGTCTTTATATTTTTCCATAGAGTTCCTAAACGTGCTTTGGCTAGATTGATCCTTCAATATTTAAGATTTTGGTATGATAGGTTACAACCCACATTTTGCTGACTTTCATTTTCATTTTATACTATTTGTTGCTGCAGAAAAAAAGTTTATTTTTTAATATTGATGTTATACCAAGCAATCTTGACATTCACTTTTTTTGACTGAAGAGTTTAACCATAATTCTTTTGGATTTTCTTCACACACAGATTAATCATCTGGTAGTCATGAAGAATTTATATCTTATTTTATGAATTTATATTTCTTCTGCTTCTCATTACTGCACGGGACAGTATCTCCATCAAAATATTGAAGAGAAATGGTAATGGGAGGAATCCTTGTGTAATCCTCAGTTTCAAAGCAAAAGCTTTCAAATTTCCCCACATGTGTAATATGTTTGCTGTAGGTTTTTCACACATATCCTTTTTCTACTTGACTTTCCTTTTTTTCCATTTTAATAAGCTTTTTGTTTTATAACAGAGTTGGACTTACAGAAAAATTGCAAACATAGTACAGAGAGTTCCCACATGGCCCACACTCGCTTTCCTCTATTAATTAATCTCTTAGTATGGTACATTGTTTACAACTAATGAACCAATAGTGATGCAATGTTATTAACAAAAGTCCACACTTTCTTTAGATTTCCTTAGTCATTAATTAATGTCTTTTTTCTGTTCCAGGATCCTATCCAAGATTCTACAGGATATTTAGCCATTAGTCTTTCCTAGACTGCTCTTGGCCATGACAGCACCTCAGATATTCCTTGTTTTTGAAAACCTTGACAGTTTTGAGTAGTACTAGTCAGGCATATTGTAGGGTGCCTCTCTCTTGGAATTTTGCTAAAGATTTTCTCATGATTAGCTTGGTATTATGTGTTTGGAAAGGGGAGCACCACAGAGATAAACTGCTATTCTCATGACATGATATCAAATATACACACCATCAACAAAGACTTACCACTGTTTTTGTTTTATTTCAGAATATTACAGTGGTGCAAACGCTTTCATTACATATACTGCCTTTGCACCGCCAAGTCAGAGCCACAAACCTCCTATCCCCCAGAGAGCACACTGCACCCTTTAGGTGGGAATTTACCCTTCCCCTACTTCCCCCTCCCACCTGTCCGACACTTATCACTGTGGATATCAATCTTGATTACCTGGCAGAGGAGGGTGTTTCAGGCTTCCCCGCTGTAAACTTACTCTTTTCTCCCTTTTCCACACTGCATTTTCTTGGGAAGGAAGTCACTGTGCCCAGCCAACACTTGAGAAATATGGAGTATATACATAAATGATGTGTAATTCTTCTTCACAGGAGATTTATCTATTCTCCACCATTTATTCAGTCATTTATTTATCAGCATAGGCTCATAGATACAAATTTTATACTTTGAGGGATAGGGTGGGGTAGAAAAAAATTATACTTTGAGAAATATCTCTTTTTGTTGGGAATGCATGGCAATTTTTATTAAATACAATGATGTATAAATTTACTGTAACCAGGGAAATGCAACTTAAAATCACAATCAGATACCATCTTACTCCAATTAGAATGGCTACAATGAAAAAGTAAAAAAAAAATAAAAACATTAGTTGTTAGTGTGGATGCAGTGAAAATGAAACACTTATACACTCTTGCTGGGAATGTAAATTAGTATGAAACTTTCTCAAAAACAAAAAGTAGATGTACCTTTGATCCTGCAAACCCAGTACTAGGTATCTACCTAGAGGAAAAGAAATCATTATATCTAAAAGACATCTCTACGCATATGTTTATCACAGCACAATTTACCATTGCAAAAATATGGAATCTCTCTAAGTGCCCATCAACTGAATGTATTAAGAAATTGAGATATATATATATATATATATA
>JAPYYL010000031.1:10617846-10630505 GCA_028534055.1 Eulemur mongoz | reverse complement strand
GGGAGGTATTAATTTGCCAGACCTCAAACAATACTACAAGGCCGTGGTTCTTAAAACAGCCTGGTATTGGCACAAATGCAGGGACACAGACCAGTGGAACACAACAGAAAATCCAAATATAGAACCATCCTCATATAGTCACCTAATTTTTGACAAAGCGGGAAAGAATATACCCTGGGGACAAGAATCCCTATTCAACCATGGAGTATTATTTAACAAGAAGAAAGAGTGAAATAATGTCTTTTGCAGCAATTTAGATGGAACTGGAGGACATTATCCTAAGTGAAGCAATTCTGGAACAGAAAAATAAGTACTCCGTATTCTTGCTTATAAGTGGGAACTAAACTATGGCTACATAAGAGCACACGGAGTGGTACAATGGACATTGAAGACTCAAAAGTGTGAGGGTGGGAGGAGTTGAGGCAAGGAAAATTACCTATGGGGCACAGTGTACACTACTCAGGTGAAGAGTACACCAAAAGCCCAGACTTCACCACTATACAATACATACGTATAACAGAATTCAACTTGTATCCCCCAAAACTTAAAATTATAAAAAAATCAATAATTTTACTGTAGATATGATTGTCTCCTTCAATATGTTAATATAGTTAGCCAGTCATGGGGCTATTTGCTCTCATTTCCATGTCTCATTTTCTCCTACTCTGCTCTCCACTATACAAGATTTGACTCCTGAAGGCTCCAATTCCTAGGCTCACCAAAATTTCACTTTCATTTTCATTCAGGAAGATAGAGTGATTAGAGGTTTTTTTCCTCCTTCTTCTGCATCAGGTGACTTCTCCTTCAGTGGCTACAATTTCCATGGCTCCAGCCACCATCAGATAGTCTCACCATGATTCCAGATCCTGTTGAACCCAATACCTAGGCTCCATTAATGCTAAATTCCTGTCTGTCCTTCCAACCTAGAGGTGTGATTGACTTCCTTGTTAGGCTAATTATTGGGTTCTCCAACTCTCCCTCATCTGGCTTCTCTTTCACTTGTGTAATCTGTCCCCTGCATGAAATTCTCTCTGTAATAAATATTGATAGAATTTTATATTTTCCTAGAAAATCCTTGACTCTTACACATGGCCAGTTATGTTGATTGATCTTATAGTGTTAAACATCTTTGGATTCCTGCAATAAACCCAACTCTGTCAACAGCATTTAAATATGTTTAAAATTGTTCTATAACTAATGACAAAAGGGGAATGGTCAACATGCTTGAATGTGCTGACTTGGGGGGATGGTGTGGGGTGAGGGGATGGGGTATAACTACATGATGAGTGCTGTGTGCACTGTCTGTGGAATGGACAGGCTTGAAGCTCTGTCTCATGGGGATGGGCAATATATATAACCTGAACTTTTGTACCTCCATGATAAGCAGAAATAAAAAAAAAATAGAAGTAATAAAAAATAAAAATAAAAATAAACATAAATTTCTGGAAAAAAAATAAAGGCAAAAACTGTTCATCAGAAAAAAAAGTTAAAAAAAAAATTGCCTTTGGAACCTGAAATCTCCTCCAAGTGACATTCTATTTCTATCGTCCTTTTCATAGTCTTCTCAAAAATAATCTTACACCCCTCCTTTGGGGATAATTATTGAAAATTTTAACAGCACAAGTAATAGAATAATATATTCAACTTGTAAATAGTCAAGTCACACACATAAAACTATGTAACACTAACTGTATGATACAGCCCATGTGATACTCAGAGGGAAATAGATAGCCTTAAATATATGAGACAATAAAAATATTTAAAATTTCTGCACAGTTCAAGAATATAAATAATAAATACCATATGAAACTTCAGTTAGTAGAAGGTATGAAATAAAGAAGATAAAAGCAGAAATGATAAAGCAGATAACAGTAGAGATAACTGATAAAACACAATTCTTTGAAAATACTTACAAAATAGACATTTTTCCAAGTAGGATCAATGACTAAAGAAAAAAGCATAAACAATGGAAGTTAAATAAAATTGTACAAAACATAAATACAGAAGAAAGTTCAATAAGAGAACACTACATATGCGACTGGTCACCCTTGGTCATGGATGCAACAGCTCCCCATTTAACATCTAGCCGGGGACTTGGAGTCATTTTTTTTACAAGTGTTGCAGCAGGACAAATGGTCCAACATGGAAGGGAGAGCACATTTCCCATGAAGCATTTAAATATGGAGCCAAGGGAAAGATGAGGGCTCTAATGAGTGAGAACTGAGGTGTCCACTCACCCCAGAACATAGGAGTCCCAAAGAATCCATCTCTGCCGTGTCAGTCCTGGAAGACTCCAGGCAGAGTTCTCAGGCTGACCATTCCCTCAATTCTCGACAATACAGGTGTTGACCTGTATCGGTTAAATTATGCCTCAAGGGTTTCATGGCAGTGTAAGGCTTAGTTTACTGGGGCATACTCAGGTAAGCCCAGAGAGGTGTCACATGCCTCGCTTGGAATCGAGGTGAAGGCCATGAGGGAAGATTAAGGCAGCCCTGGACTCCAGAATGGAAGGGTCCCCAGCTCTGTACTAGTGGTCAGATGTGGGACATCCCACTGCAGTCCAGACATAGGCCAAGGTTCTGCCGGAAGTCAAGGTGAGACAGTGAGAGTCAAGGTGAGACAGTGAATGAGGACTAGGATAACCCTGGATCCTAGAACAGAGGGGCCCCATTCCTACCTCTGCCATCAGTGATATCCCCTGACTTCTGCCTCAGGGGTTAACAGAGGTGAGGGCCTTGGTGTGAGGTCAAGACTTCAGCTCAGGGGAGGGCAGAGGGCCCAGGATCTGTTAGCAGTCAAGGTGAGACGCTAAGGGAGGGCTGAGGAGGTCCCCACTACAGGACAAGGGAGAAAAATAATCCAGCTCTGCCCCTGCTGTCACCCCTGGGCCCCCCTGGGACAGACTTGTCAGACTGAGCCCTTCTTGTTTAGAACACAAGGGACTCTTGGAGTCAGATGCTGATGTTACCCAGGGTCAACTGAGGTCCGTAGAGGTGGAGATCCAAGCTCTGCCACATCACCATAGGGGGCCTGACAGTCCATCCTTATCCGGGTACGGGGCCGGATGTGACTTGCGTCTGGGGGGCTGACAGCTGGGTAACCGTTGGTCTGAATTCCAGACTTCCGGTTGACCATTAGGAGAGGGGCCAGGTTCTGTGAGGAGTCAAGGTGAGATGCTGAGGGGAAACTGAGGGGATCCTCCTCTGGTAGACGGTCCCCAAATAATCCAGCTCTGCCTTTCCTGTCAGCCTGGGGAAGCTCGGGGAAGCCCGTTGATGCTCAGGTGTTGGGGGCCAGCTTTGACGTCCACCACCGTCCATCTGGGGGGCTGACAGAGGCAAGGTGGTTGGCCTGAGGGGCAGGCTTCAGATTGGCAGAGGGGAGTGTGCCCAGGATATGTTAGCAGTGAGGTGAGATGAGGAGGGTGGACTGAGGGGCTCCAACCTAGGGGGTCCCCAAATAATCCAGCTCTGCCCCTGCTGTCAGCCTGGGAAGCCAGAGTTGGGGGTGGTATCTGACATCCACCAACGTCCATCTCATGGGCTGACAGAGGCCAGGCCGTTAGTCTGAGTGGCAGACTTCATGTCGGTGGAGGGGAGAGGGCCCAGGCTCTGTGAGGAGTCAATTGAGATGCAGAGGGTGGACTGAGGGGGCCCACTGTCTGTTAGACAGTCCCCAAATAATCCAACTACACCTCTGCTGTCAGCCCAGGAAGCCGGGATGGAGGGTGGAATTTGATGTCCTTCGACATCCATCTATTGGGCTGAGAGAGGCGAGGCTGTTTGTCTGAGGGGCAGGCTTCACGTCCGTGGATGGGAGAGGGCAAAGGCTCTGTGAGGAGTCAAGAAGGATGATGAGGGTGGACGGATGGGGGCCCATCCCAGGTAGACAGATCCCAAAATAATCCAACTTTGCTCCTGCTGTCAGCAGTGGACCACCCCGGGACAGACTTGTAAGGCTGAGTCCCTAACCCTTAGGATTTAGGGGACTCTGGGAGACAGAGCCTGGTGGGAGGGGTTGTCCCAGCTCCATACAGGCAGGACCCTAAGGGAGGATTGAAAGGCCCCCCTACATCCGATAGGGGGGCCCATAGTCCATCCTTGTTCCTGCTATCATCCCTCAAAGGTGAAAGCCCCGGCATAGGGGGCCCGATGTAATCCCAAATGACATGTGTCTGAGGGGCTGATAGAGGCCAGGCCGATGATCTCAGGGGCAGGCTTCAGATTACCCGAGGCAAAAGGGCCCAGGTTCTGTGAAGAGTCAAGTGAGATGATGAGGGCGGACTGAGGGGTCCCCCACCCCAAGTAAAGTGTCCCAAAGTAATCCAGCTTTGCCCCTGCTGTCAACCTTGGGCCTCCTTGGGGCAGACCTGTCAGACTGAGTCCCTCCCCCTTAGTATTTAGGGGACTCTGGGAGTCAGAGCCTGCTGTGACCTAGGGCTGACTCAAGGACATAGAGGGGAGGAGGTCCAGGCTCTGCAAAGCATCAAGATCAGGACCCTAAGGGAGGACTGAGGTCTCCCACAGCCAACCCCTTCCACTCCTAATGTCACTGCTGGGATGGCCCGGGGAGTGGGGGCCACTGACTTACATCTCAAGTGTTAGAGAGAATTAAGGGCCTTGGTGTGAGCGGAAGAGACGCAGGCTGTACCAGGCAGCCAAGATAAGAACCCAGAGATAAGAAGGAGGGGTGGGAGCCTTAGAATTCAAGATAGGGGAGAACCCCACAGATGCCTGTCCTTGCCATCAGCCCTGGGAGGCCGCATGCAGTGTGGCCTGGCACGTGCGTCTTGACTGCCACCTCCAGGTCTCCGGGAGTGTAGGGGCATGGAATAGTGAGCATGGCCTCAGGTGAGAAAAAGGAGATGCCAAGACCCTGCTGGGAGACAAGAGATGGATGGAGACCCAGGATCCCAGGACAGAGGGGCCCCAACCTTGCCCCTGCTTTCATCCCTGGGAGACCCTGGGCAAGGTGGCCACATGTGGTACATCCACACTTCTTTACAGCCATGAGGAAGGTGAATGCCCTGGTGTGAGGGAGGACAAGGGGTAACCCACTGCAGAACAGTGGAGGCCTCACAGAAACACCCTGTCCCCATAGTCAGCCCTGGAAGCTCCAGACAGGGTGGCCAGCCCTGGTGCTCCCTAACTACTGCCTGAAGGGGCTGAGTGTGGTTACAACTTTGGTCTGAGGGTCGCTGTGCGAGGTCGGCATAGGAAATAGTCCCAGGGCTGCCAGACATCATCAAGGTGAGGACATAGGTGGATGGAGTGAGGGGACCTCTTAGCACTGATAGAGAGAACCCTTCCGTTCCCCATGCCAGTTGTTGGCCCAGGGAGGACCCAAGCATGGATGACCAGATGTGCTGGACCCAGAATGTTGGTGACCTCACAGAGCCTGGCCCACCCCCCTGAGAGCACTAGGGGTACCAGGGCTGTGCATGTATCTGCAGCCTGAGGGCCCCTCACTTCCCCTTACAGGGGCTCCAGGAACTCATGGTGAGACCTTGGTCTGAGGCAGAGTCCTCAAGGCACAGAGAAAAGGAGGCCAAGGCCATCCTAGGAGTCAAGGTGAGGTGCACACTCTGAATGCATGCCAGAGGCTCTGCCCTTCCCAGGACAGAGGGGACACAATAGTGCCCGGCCCCACCCAACCACTATCAGCCCTGGAGCCTCACACTCTGAAGTCCAGCCGCACCTGAGGAGTCATCTCCTTTTCATGTTCATGTGCTCAGGGGACAGGCGGACCAGGAGGAAAGGAGCCCTGGGATGCCCCAGAGCATCACCTAAGGAGAAAGCCTGTAGGTTGCACTTTGTAAGATCCCCCAGAGTGTCATTCTCACTAAGGCCACTGACATGCTCCCTCTCTTCCCAGTCTGTGGGTCCTCATCACCCAACTGCTGCCCACACTCCTGATTGCTGACCCCGACAAGAGCCATCATGCCTCAGCGCCACCACAGCCATCACAGGAGTCAGTGCTGCAGGCTTAAGAAAGGCCTCCTGGCCCAAACAAAGGCCCAGGGCCTGGTGGGTGCACAATCTCGCAGGGTTCAGGAGGAGGGGGCAGCTTCCTCCTCCTTTATTGTGACCCCAGACAACCAGGAGGAGGTTACCACTGCAACAATGGGTCCTCCCCAGGGTCCTCAGCGAGCCTCCTTCTTCCCCACTGGCCTGGCCTCCAATCAGGAGCACCACTCCAATGAGGGATCCATCACTGAAGAAGAGGAGGGGCTAAGCACCTCCCAGAACCCGGCAGTCCCTGCGTTCGTACTGCAACAAGAGCTGGAAGAGATGTCTGATTTGGTTGATTTCCTGATCCTGAAGTATCGAATGAAGGAGCCAATCACTGAGGCAGAAATGCTGAATATTGTCATCAGAGATTACCAAAACCACTTTCCTGAGATCTTCATCAAAGCCTCTGAGTGCCTGCAGCTCGTCTTTGGCGTCGATGGAAAGGAAGTGGATTCTGAAATCACTCCTATGTCCTTGTCACTGCCCTTGGCCTCACCTATAGTGAGAAGCTGAATGATAGCGCTTTCCCAAGGCCTGGCTCCTGATAATGATACTGGGTGTGATCTTCATCGAGGACAACTGCACCCAGGAGGAGGTCATCTGGGATGCACTGGGTGTGATGGGGTTGCCTGCTGGAGGTAAGCGTTACATGTATGGGGAGCCCCAAAAGCTCATCACCCAGGATTGGGTGCAGGAAGGGTACCTGGAGTACCGGCAGGTGCCCAAAAGTGATCCTCCATGTTATGAGTTCCTGTGGAGCCTGAGAGCCCATGCTGAAACCAGCAAGATTAAAGTCCTTGAATATGTGGCCAAGCTCAATCAGGGAAACCCTAGACCCTTCCCACTCCTGTATAAAGAAGCTTTGAGAGATGAGGTAGAGTGGGAGTGAGCAGGAGTTGCAGCCATGGCCAATGGGGGCTCCTCCTGCCCCATGAGAAATCCTTTCTTTACTCTGTGTTTGAAGAGAGCAGTCAGTGTTTATAGTAGTGGAGGGTCGCAGTAATTTGGAGAAACCGCCAGTGCATAACATTTTGTGTTTGTGTTACATTTGAGTGTTTTGGAAATTGATCTTTGTTTTCCTTTTGGAATTTTTCAAATTTTGTTTTTTTCATAGAAGATTGAATTAGCTTCAGCATCTAAGTTGGGGAATGATATTGACCACACATGTAATTTTGCTTATCAAAAGTAAGAGATTGCCATTTTGTAAAAGAAATGGGGTCACCTTACATTTAAGTTTGCTGCTCGGAACAAGGTGGAATTGGAATGTCATTGCAATAGGAATTTTCTTGGAAATGTGAAAGAATTCTGCATTTAAATGTATGGAGTTACAAAATAAAGAAATAAAATTTAAAGACACTTCCTTCTTGTATTCTTATCCTTTTTCACGTGATTTTCTATAAAATTAAAATATATGTGTGTATGTAAATTTGCTTGGCTTATTTGAGAACACAGGGGAAATTTAATCTCAATAAATAAGAGCCACTGCTCGCTGGCACATTTGCTCCCCAAATATTCATTGACCATCTGCTCTTTGAAAAGGCCCTGGGTTAACAGGCACACTAGGGTAAGCCAGACCCACAGCTGCGCATGGAATTAGAGAGGCGGGGAGCCACAGTCATATAATTAAGGTGGTGAGATAGCCTCTAAGTCCTAAAGAACAAGTGAGGGACAGGTTGAAGGGTGATGCTTCTGCTGAGAGCAGTGGGGTGTGAATGCCTAAGCCAGAGCGGTTTGGGGCTTGGGGAAACTGCAGTTCCTTCTGTGGGAGTTGGTTGTAATGAAGCTGGGTGGTGGCAGGGCCAGACTGTCAGATCGTGTGACTCGTGACTTAGCGCTGAGAGCAAAGCCTGGAAGGGAAAATTGCCCTGAGCAGTTCCTTCTCGATGCTGAGCAAAGCAGAGAGGAATTTCTAGATGGGGTGGGAGTGGAAGTTGTCTTGTGCTCTTGTCCCACTGTGGCTGAGCACAGTGCAAGAGCCAGGTGATCGATAATCGTCCTCTGCAGGGATATCCTGAGAGATAGGGTGAATCTCACATGAAGTGCGCCCGCCAGACCACTGGCCAGGTACACATCTGCCTGGCTGGGAGAGCCAGAGCCGACCCTATTAAAATGGCATTTTAATTAGGTTATCTCAAGTGTAATTTGGCCAATTGTAAGGGCTTAGATTTTGGGTGGTGATGAAATGGATAAAAATAGTAGTTTGTCTGGAAAAGCAGGTGGAAGGGAGGGAAGGAGTTGGTCGTTGACTCAGATCCCAGGAGCTTTGAGCTGTATCCAGGTGGTGAAGACTCCCCCACACCCAAATTAAATAGTAAAGCATCTAAGAAAAAATTTTTACTAAGTTTTATCCATGAAGCAACATTTTTGGCTGAATTGGAATTCACTGTCCTATTGCGCTGCATAGTCAGAGGTTTTCTAGATGATAATGACACTAGCAAAAACCAAATTCCCACAGGTAAGTGTAGCAGGAACCGAGGTCCAAATATATTAGTGATGTACATAACTGTTAATCAGGAAAGATCTAGCATATGTCAGAAACTATGTCAGGTGCTTTAAATACATTTCATATATTCCAACAGTCCTACCAGACAGATCCTATCAAACCTATTTCACAGATGAAGAACATCAGGCTCACAGGACTTGGTAGATTCTCATAACTATGTGGCTAGTAAGCAACGGGTTCTGCCATAGATCCCCTGCCGTTATGGACAGAATGGCATCTGCTCTAAAATGCATAAGCTGAATCCCTCACCCACAGTACCTCAGACTGTGACTGTATTTGGTGATACGGTATTAAAGAGGTCATTGAGGTAAAATGAGGTCCTCAGGTGGCCTCTAATTTAATGACTGGTGCCTTTATGAGAAGAGGAGATTAGTACACAGACCTTCACAGAGGGAAGACCCTGCGGAGATTCAGGGAGAAGACAGCCATCTCCAAAGCCAAGGAAAGAGGCTTCAGAACAAACCGACCCTGCCATCACTTTGATTGTGGACTTCCAGGCTCCAGGACAATGACACAATACATTTCTATTGTTTAAACACCCCAGTCCATGGCACGTGGTCACAGAAGCCCTAGAAAACTAATATATATGGTCTGAATTCATCTAGAGCCCACACAATTCCCACTGCTCCAAACCTGAAACAGACATTTGTCTTGCTTCATTTCTCTTCTCATGATTCCATAATGTTTCTCAGGCAAACAAAACAACGACTGTGGGCCAGGTACTAAAAGCAGGCCCAAAAATGTGCTATGGAATGAAATGTGTCCCCCAAAATTCATACATTGAAGCCCTAAGCCACAATGTTGTCTTTGGTGATAGGGCCTTTGGGAGGTAATTTGGTTTGGTTGAGGCCATGGGGGTGGAGCCCTCATGATGAGATTAGTGCCCTTACATGAAGAGACACCAGAGAACTAACTTGCTCTTTCTATTTCTCCCTTTGATGTGAGGACACACAGAGAAGGTGGCCATCTGTAAGCCAGACAGAAAGTCCTCACCAGACACCCACTACCCTGGCACCCTGATCTCAGATTTTCCAGACTCTAGGACTATGAGAAAATAAATGTCTGTTGTTTGAGCTCCCAGTCTACAGTATTTCCTTATGGAAGCCTGCAATGACTAAGGCAACAAGGAGGATGGCAATGTGAACCAAATACAATCTAGGGATTGTATGTGTTTCCTTGAGAGCCAAACCTGCCAAGATTCCAGCATTTTTATGCAGTACCAGTACTTTACTGCACTACCATGCCCTTTCCTGAGTCTTGCCCTGCAGGCCCGCCTGTCCAACTCTGGAATCAGACCTGCTGCACAGCTGTCTGTGGCTGCATCCTCTAAAGGCTGTGCCGTGCTGCCAGTGGCACTGCCCAGAGTCACTTCTCCTCCCCTGACATAGAGTATTTCTATTCTCTGTAGAAGTCCCTTTGTTGTCCCTCTCTCTCACCCTGGAGCCCCTCTGATAGCAAAGGTCCCTTTGGCTTTGAACAGTAAATTTTAGACACCTGATCATCACATTGGATGTCTTCAACACATTCCCCAAATGTTTTCCAAATAAGCTGCTGAATATAGTCTGATTTGGCCCATAATTTACCAGATCCTGAGATATAACTCTGAAGTTAGAGAGAAAGCTTTTAAACCACCCCCCCCCATATTTACGATAGGATTTTAATGGGGTGCCTTATTTGAAACTGGTCACCGAGCACATACATAGATTAAAGAGCATTCCAAGGTGGTGAAAAATCAAGGCCTTTCATATTAATCAGCTTAGACTGCCAGAATAAAATACCATAGTCTGTGAGACTTAAATAGCAGATATTTATTCTGCACAGTTTTGGAGGCTGGGAAGTCTGAGATCAAGGTACTGGCAGTTTTGATCCCAGTTGAGGGTTCTCTTCCTCGTTTGTGGAAAGCTGCCCTCTCTGTGTGTAAACATGACAGAGAGAGACAGAGAGAGCAAGAAAGCTCTCTGATGTTTCTTCTTATAAGGGCACTAATCCCATCATCAGGGCCTCATCCTCATGGCCTCATTTGACCCTAATTAGTTCTGAAAGTCCCTATCTACACATACATCACATTGGTCCATAGGGCTTCAACATATAAATTTGGGGCAAGGGGACACAGTTAAGTTCATAGAATCTCCTTTATATTGGTAAATGAGGAAAGACTGTGGAAAATACTGTGAAGCAAATATCTCCTGAAGCTGAATTCCTAAAACTCTGCTATCCTTCTAGGAAATAAAAACTGATTCTTTAGTATACATGCCAGCTCAGATTAAAAATGAAGAAATAACCGCCATCTTTCCACTGTTTCTGCTCTATGTATCTGCCCCACAGGAGAGTCCTGGCTTTCAGTGTATCTAAGGACATCCTGTGCAGATCTTCAGTCATGCAGAGTGTAGCAGAAACTCACAGGTTAAGATTTTGCCCCTACGTCAAATGGAAAGAGAAAGTCTTCAGTCTACTGGGATGACAGATGGTGTTGCAAAGGGTTGTGCAGAAAAGTGCCATTGAGAGGAAGGAAAAGCCTTCCTGCTGACATTTACAGGATCCTTTGAAAACTACATGAGGTCCTGCAATTGAAAGCACCTGTCATGCAGTAGGTACTTTAAAAAGTTGGAAAACTTGGGAAAAATCTGGCCATCTCAGAAATTCCTCCCAGCAGTGAAGGGTGTTGTCATAACACATTATAGCCATTGCTTTTTGTTGAGCATGTACTATGTACCAGTTTGTGGCAAGGATTTTAAGTGCTCTTACATATCTTGTCTTCCTCTCCTTCTTGGACACATGGGAACAGTGGAGTCCACTTGTAATGAGGAAGTGTCATGTGACTATCCTTTTTCACTGGATCACAGCAGAGGCCTTGTTTGTCCCATCCAGGCACTGGAGAGCCAGGGTGCCATTTCCTCACGTTCTCCCTCCATTCAATGGCAAGCAAGGCAACTCCATGTGAGATGGGGAAATCACAAGGAGGAAGAGGCTGGGCCCTTGGGTCACTTGAGAGCCCGTGTTAAACCACGTCAGAATTTATGTGGATGAAAAATAAGCTTTTCTCATGATAAGCCATTCAAATTTCAGATTTTGTTGCATGATTTTGTGGTTACTTCAGATAATATGCAGGTACTATTTTTGGTGCCAAGCTTATTTAGAGATTTCAATTGCAAAGGAATAGTGTCTATATTCTTGTTACAAAAACTTCTAAAAATATAGATAAATCACAATTCCTCTCTTTACAAAGTTCAACTACAGTTCAGTCCCCTCCTCAGAGGTCATCACTATTGTTCATAGTCATATGGTATGTATTATTTTAAGCCTTATTATAGGGTTTTTTAGATGTAAGAGCACTACGAAAACATACAGTGATGTTAAATACCCACAGGTATCATGTACATACTGATCTATCACATGCCTTTGCCATTTAATAAGATGGGTGCAGGATCTTCCCACCCTCACTTTTGTAACTGATCCCTAGAACTGTAAAGTAGCTGTGTGTCACAGTTAACTAAACATTTCTTCTCCTGATGAACATGTAAGCTGTTTTCCATTTGTTGCTATGATTTATAGAACTGCAATAGTATCTCTGAACCTGAAATTTTTGGCCAAATATGCATTTTTCCCAATAAGAAATATACATTAACGTGGACATTGGCTGAAAGAGAAAATGGCACGTATAGTTTATTTTTTACAAATATCATCAAAATTTTATTCCAAAAACACTGTACCAATTTATTTTCTCAGAAATGTATGTGAACATCCCACATGCTAACAAATATCTTATTTTATCTGTCTTTTATATTTTGGTGAAAATTATGAATAAAATTTCGTGACAAAATATAGTTTCACTGTTATTCTAATTTGCATCTCCACTGTCTCTGATTAGGTTAATTCCTCCCCTAGATGAAGCTGGATTCAGGCAGTGATGTCCTGGGTAAGACCATTCCTCTAAGATTGTTATAAACTTTGGAAATACCAATGTACCTTTTCCTTTGTTGACGGAAATATTTGGTCAGAGTGCCCAGGAGCCAGGGAAGGAGAACAGACAGGACTCTTCAGCGAGTGATGGGTGTAGGGGGATCCCAAGGACAGCGATAGCTAGAGTCCAGGAGAGAGACCAGGTGCAAAGCCATGGCCACAGAGCCCCAGGCAGGCTGGCACTC
>JAPYYL010000031.1:10606056-10617746 GCA_028534055.1 Eulemur mongoz | reverse complement strand
CCCTCAGCTCTGTTGGGAAGAGCATATCTGGCACCCTGCATCACTCTGTGTGAGTCCCCTGAAGTCCCTTGACCCCTCTAGTGGTCTGGTACACCCTGGCTGGGGTCCCAGGCTGGGAGATGTCTCGATGTCTGTTGGGGCAAGGGTTTCATCCCCTGTGTACCCTGTGCCCACTGAAACAACATTGCATGGGTGGGTGGGTTGGCAATCAATACTGACAGGTGAGACAAGTCTGGAAGAGCACTGGATGGGGGAAGGCAACAGTGCAGCTGCTTGGAGGGGAATCTGGAAGAAGGAAGCCCTGGGGTTAATCATCCCAGATTCTGCTGATGAGGGGCTGGCTGTGTGCTGTGACAAAGGAGGTGGCACCCTTCCTTGTAACACGGACTGGGATGTGTGAGGCTCAGTGAAGGAAGCATCAGGCCCCATCCTATTGGCAGCATCCACAACTCCAAGACGGTGATTGGGCCTGGGGAGGAGACATCCACGATGACACTCTTAGGGACAGTCCAGGAGAATTCTGAAGACAGATGAGCAGCTGTGGCACGTGCCTTCCGTGAAGGCAGAAGACCCAGGTGGAGGGCAGGCTCCACACTTTGAATCAGCCAATGGGACTCTCTGGTATTTTGATCCATCCATTCCTTCCTTCATTCATTCATCCCGCAAAACTTTATTGAACACCTACTGAGGAAAACCACCAAGTAAATAAAATAAAAGAATGGACCAGTTACTTCAATCTGCTGTGGGGAGGGTGGTGAGGTGGAGACACAGGTGAGAGTTTTAGGAAGTCTAGGTCTGTGAAATGATGGGGAGAATCTTTATTGATCTGACTTTTGGGGCTGCTGACTAGATGGAAGCCTCAACCCTTAGCTGAAGGTGAGGGGGAAGGAGGAAGAGTTGGTCATTATGGGATGATGAAGAGTGGGGAGGATGAGGTCAGTGTGAACTGTGAAGATGGGGAGGTGCTGTGGCCCATCCAGGTGGAAATGTCCACTGGGAAATTGGGTCTCTCTATGTTGGCAGGAGCCAGGGATGGACTTGATGTTTGCCTGCATCAACAGGGGTCGCTTCAGGCCACAGGTTTAGCTTAAGCAGAGTGTTGTGTACATAGTGGCCTACATGCTTGTAATAGTCTTCATTCTCCACAGAAATAGAAGCAAGAATAGCAGGCAGCAGCGGAGCTGCTGGTATAAGTCCTGGAGTCCGTAGGTCCCACAACCCAGAGATGTGTGGTCTGAGAACATGTGAAGATGGATATCCCAGCTCAGAAATTGAGAGACTTCACCCTCCTTCCCATTTTTTTGTTCTGAGGATACTCTCAGTGGCTGCCACATTGATGACAGTGATGTTCTTTAGTCAGTCTATGGACAGAAATGCCAACCTCTCTCAAAAACACCCTAACAGACACAATGTTTGACCAGCTCTCTGAGACCAGCCCAGTTGGCACAAAAAATTATCCATCACCAGTCAAAACCTGTGTCCATTTGGCACACATATGCAGCTGCTTAGACCATACCTAAGGTCCAAATAAAGATAGGAGAAAGTTTGTGATTCTGCCTAACTTAATACAGCTGTCCTGCTCACAAACGGAAATATACTAATTGTTTCCCCAAAAGAGGAGATAAATTCCTTTAGTGAGGTATTTCTTGTGCTGATATCCCATAACTTAAATAATATTACATAAAATTAAGAATACTTAAATACTGATAGGAGGTCAACACATGTATGTTACATGATAAGGGAGTACAGGAGAAAAGAAAATAAAGGTCTTTGCTATATATATTTATATGTATGGATACACAAACAAATGTATTTGTGAAAAATAACAGGGCAATGGCTTTTTGAAGTCATAGATAATAGCACCAGGTAGTTGACAATACTTTGCAGGGCTGTGGTTCTCCAGGAGTCTGTATATGCTCTGAATCAGCATCCAATATATGGCGTGGTTTCTGTCATAGCCAGTATTCAAAGGTCCAGGAATTAAGGGGTGGAAGTGGGCGTGGCACCACTCACCTTACACCTACTGACCTACCAACAAAAGTTTTGCTTCCTATTCTCACAACAACCTTATGCTCTGCTGGCCTAGAAATCTTAGTTCCAGGTAGAGAAATGCTTCCTCTAGGAGACACAACAATGATTCCACTCAACTGGAGTTAAGAGAGCCACGAGTCACTTTGGGCTCTTCATGCCTCTGACTCAACAGACTAAGAGTTGCTGTGTTGGCTGGGGTGACTGATCTAGAGTAGCAAGGGGAAACTGGACTGCTGCTCCACCATGGTCGCAAGGAAGAGCATGTCTGGAATACAGGAGATCCCTCAGGGTGTCCCATAGCATTGCCATGTCCTGTGATTAAGGTCAGTGAGAAATTACAACAACCCAATCCAAGTAGGACTAGGAATGGACGACCTTACAAGAATGGACTTTGGGTCACCACAACAGCTAAAGAACCACAGGCAGCTGAGGTGCTGAAAGCAAAGGGAATACAGAATGGGTAGAAGAAGGTGGTTAGAAATACAAGCTACCACTATGTGACTGGTTACATAAACAAGAACTGTAATTGTCAAGAGTAGTTCCTCATTTTGTTATGAATACATTTGTCATCAAAATACCTTTCAATTAGATCCAAGTTGTGTATGTAAATACCTCCCTTTTTATTGCTGAGGACTGTACCACTGTGAGGCTGCATCACAGTTTGTTTATCCGTCACTCATGGAAGGATAGTGGGTTGTATGCATATTTGGGCAAATATGAATAGGGCTGCCATAAACATTCAGGTGTAGGTTTTTTCATGAGAATACAGTTTTGTTGATCCCAGGAGTGACATTGCTCAGTCATATGGTAAGTGTGTGTTTGTAAGACATTACCCAATGATTTTCCACAGTGTCTGTAACATTTTAGTTTCTCACACTAATGCATGAGATAGCAAGTTGTTCTTTGTCCTTGGTAACACCGTAAGTACTTTTATTTTAATCATCTGCAAATGTGTGTCATGTTCTCTCATTTTTATTTCAATTTGCATTTCTTTAATGGCCAATGATATAAGACAATTTCATGTGCTCATTTGCCATTATATGCCCACTTTG
Source organism: Eulemur mongoz (assembly GCA_028534055.1). Taxonomy (NCBI): domain Eukaryota; kingdom Metazoa; phylum Chordata; class Mammalia; order Primates; family Lemuridae; genus Eulemur; species Eulemur mongoz. Next base: position 10,614,663 of record JAPYYL010000031.1, on the reverse strand, counting down.
GTAAAGCACTTATGGAGGTATTTTGTCCATTACTAAAACTGGGTCATTTGTTTTCTAATTTTCAAGTTTTGAGAGCCCTTTATGTATTCCAGATACAAATCCTTCATTGGATATGTGATCTGCGAATATTTTCTTCCAGTTGTTAGCTTGCCTTTTTGACTTTTATCCTGTCTTTCTCAGATCAAAATTGTTGATTCTCAGGAAGTCTAATTTAATTTTTGTCCTTTAGGAATTATGCTTTTCATGTCATGTTCAAGATCTCTTTGCCTATGGTAGGTCATGGGATTTTCTCCAATGCTTTCTTTAAAAGTGTTATCCTTTTTAATTTAACACTTAGCAATATGATACATTTCTTACACATGGATGTCCAACTGTTCCAATACTATTTCTTGAAAAGACCAACTGTTTTCAATTTAATTCTCTTAGATTTTGTAAACCTAGAGGCCATATTTGTGTAGGTCTATTTCTGTATTCTCTAATCAATTTCATTCAGCAATGTGTCTATCCTTGAGCCACTATCATAGTGTTTTGATTACTGTAGCATTAACTTAAAGTTAGATAGTGTAATTGCAGCTGTATCCCATGCATACATTCAAATAAAACATAAATGGGGAAAAAAGTTTTTTTAAAAAATAAGCTAATATACATATTCCAATTCTATTCTACTTTTGAAAATTATTTTTTTTACAAATAAAAATTGTATATATTTAAGGTGTACAACCTGATGTTTTGATATACATATACATTGTGAAGTGATTAGCACAATTAACATCGACTCATATAGTTACTATTTTGTATGTGTAGCAAGAACATTTAAGATCTACTCTGTTAGAAAATTTGAAGTATACAGTTCATTACCATTAACTATAGTTATGGTATTGTACATTAGATCTCCAGAGTGTATGCATCTAACTGAAATTTTGTACCCATTGATCAAAATTCCCCCATTTCTCCCAATCCCAGCCCTAGGCAACCACCTTTCTACTCTCTGTTTCCACGAGTTTGACTTCTTTTAATTCCACATGTAAGTGACATCATGAGGTATTTGTCTTTCTGTGTGTGGCTTATTTCTCTTAGCATAGTGACCTCCAGGTTCATCCATGTTGTCACAAACGGCAGGATTTTCTTCTTTTTAATGACTGGATAACACTCATATCTTTTTATCCATTCATTTATTGATGAAACTTAGGTTGTCTCCATTTGTTCACTATTGTCAATAATACTGCAATGAACATGGGAGTGCAAATATCTCTCTGAGATCCTGATTTCAATTCCTTTGGATATATAGCCAGAACTGAAATTCCTGGATCACAGGATAGTTCTACTATTATTGTTTTGAGGGATTTTCATGCTATTTTCCATGACGGCTGTGCCAATTCACATTCACAGCAACAGGGTACAAGGGTTTTTTGTTCTCCATATACTCACCAATGCTTGTTATCATTTCACTTTGGACAGTAGCCATCCTAACAAGTGTGAGGTGGTATCTCACTGCAGTTTTGATTTTCATTTCTCTAATGATTAGTGATGCTGAGCACTTTGTTATGTACCTGTTGATCACTTGTATGTCTTCTTCAGAGAAACGTCTATTCAGATCCTTTGCCTATTTTCAAGTTGTTCTTTTCTTTTCTTTGCCATTGACTTGTATGAGTTGCTTATAGGTTTTGAATATAAACCTCCTATCAAATATATGGTTTGCAGGTATTTTCTCCCATTCTGTAAATTGCCTTTTCATGTCATTGATTTTTTTCCCTTGCTGTGCAGAAAGTTTAGTTTGATATAGCTCCACTTGTTTGTTTTTGCTTTTGTTGTCTGTGCTTTTTGGAGTCGTAGGCATAAAGCCATTGCCAAAGCCAATGTCAAGGAGTTTTTTCCCTATGTTTTCATCTATCTTTTCGATGTGCCATTGGATTTTCTGTGCTGGCATTTTATTGAGGATTTTTGCATGTATATTTTTGTGAGATATTGGTCTGTAGTTTTCTTTTATTGTTGTTCCTTCTTTCCCTGGCTTTAGTATGAGGGTGATGCTGTCTTTGTAGAATGAGCTAGGAAGGATTCCCCCCTTCTCAATGCTTTGGAATAGTTTCACTACAATAGGTGCCAGTTCTTCTTTGTAGGTCTGGTAGAATTCAACTGTGAATCTGTGTGGTCCTGGACTTTGTGGTATTGGGAGATTTTTTTTTATTATTACTCTTTCAATCTCGCTGGTTGCTATTGGTCAGGTAAGGATTTCTATTTCTTCCTGATTCAAGTCTGGGAAGTTGTGTGTTTCCAAAACTGTATGCATTTCCTCTCGATTTTCTAGTTTGTGTGTATAGAGGTTTTCCTAGTAGTCTTAGATGGCATTTTTTATTTCTGTCATATGAATTGTAATGTATTCTTTTTATTTCTGACAGAGCTTATTTAAACTCTTTCTCTTCCATTCGTCCTTAGGCTATCTAGTGGCCTATTTCTTTTGTTTATCTTTTCCAAGAGCCAAGTTTTCATTTCCTTGATCCTATGGAAGTTTCCTTGTTTCAATTTTGTTTAATTCTGATTTGGTCTTTATTTCATTTCTTCTGCTAGTTTGGATTTGGTTTCTTTTCCTTTTTCTACTTCCTTTACGTGTGACATTAGGTTGTTAATGTGTGGTCGTGATGTCTTTCATGTTGGCTTTTAGTGGTGTGAATTTTCCTCTCAGAACTGCTTTTCCTGTACCCCAGTGATTTTGGTAGCTTGGGTCATTTTTGTCATTCAATTCAAAAACCTTCTGAATTCCATCTTCATTTTGTCATTGACCCAAGGATCCTTCAGCAGCAGGTTTCTAAATCTCCTTATATTTGTGTAGTTTTGAGAGTTCCTCTGGGAGTTGATTTCTACTTTTATTTCACTGTGGTCTGAGAAGATACATGTTATTACTTTAATTTTTTAAAATTTACTGACACTTGTTCTATGTTATAACATATGATCTATCTTGGATAATATTCCATGTGCTGATAAGAGGAATGTATATTCTCTAGTTTGGGGGTAGAATGTTCTGCAATATCGTAGGTCCAATGATTTGTCCAGTTCTGTCAGTGGAATGAAGAAGTCCCTGGATATTATGATGTTGCTGTTCATTTCTTTCCTTAACTCTAGTGGTATTTGTTTTATGAATCTGGGTGCTGCTTCTTTAGGTGCATATATATTTATAGTTGTTATATCTTCTTGTTGAATTGATCCCTTTATCATTGAATAATGACCATTTTTGTCTTTTTTTAACTGTTGTGGATTTAAAGTCTTTTTCAGCTGGTATAAGAATAGCTACTCCTGCTTGCTATTGGTTTCCATTTGTGTGGAATATTTTTTTCCACCCCATTACCTTCAGTCTATGAAAATCTTTACAAGTTAAACCGGCTTTTTGAAGACAGAGTATATTTGTGTTGTGCTTTTTTTTAATCAATTCCAATATGTGCCTTTTAAGTGGGGCATTTAGACCATTTACATTCAACGTTAATATTGATATGTTAGATAGTACATTAGTCATCATGTTTATTACTAACTAGTTGCTTTGTTCTCTCCCTTATGTTACCGTTTTGCAAAGGCTGTGAGTTTTTACTTTTGGTTGTTTCCACAATGTTGGGTGTCAATTGTTCTGTTCTATGTATAGAGTACTATTAAGCATTTCTTGTAGGCCAAATCTAGTGGTGACAAATTCTGTTAGTGTTTATTTCTAATTTTTTGTTATAGCCATATAAAAGTAGAATTAATTTTTCTGTGCTGACCTTACAGCCTGTAAGCTTTCTGAACTACACTTTCTTTGGGGTTTTCCCTTGCTCCTTCCCAGGTGTCTGGATATGAAAAGGCCCACAGAGTGCCAGGGAGAAAGTTAACCTCATGCCTTGCCAAAGGTATGCACTGCATACCTGCAAAAGGCACTGTAGGTACCCACACTGCCAAGAGTTTCTTCCAACTACCAAGTGCATCATCCATTGAAGAGGCCACGAGCTGGCCAGCCAGCCTGAGACCTTAGTCCCTAGTCCAGAGACTAGAATCTCCATAGGTTCTTTGCACCAGAGATGATATTAAAGACAGTTTCACCCAGTGCTTACTGTGTGCTGGACTCTGACTAGTGCCCAAGAAAATTAGTAAAGGTGGAGAGAGATAGGATCTCTGGCGAATTCTACTCCCACCTATCATGGACCCACTGCAGCCATAGCCTTCACTCTGGTCAGGCTTCAGGCAAAATAGTGGAAAGAAAAAAGTGGGAAAAGATGAAAGGAGAGAATAGTAGACCAGACCTCTATGCCTTCTATCAAGAGTGCAGAAAGAGATCAGCTATATAGAAGCATTGGGGAAAGAAAGAAAAGAAAAGCAATCCCTTTGTCTAGAAGAGAGATTTCATGGAATTGTTAGTCTCTGCTATAATTTTGCTTCAAAGACAGAAATCTGACTTGTCAGTGTTCTAGAGGTGCTATGAAAGGACAATGAGGATCTCAGTCAAGCAGAGAGACAGCAGGAAAGTCAGAACTGGACATCCAGCCCAACCTGGTTCCCTGAAGAGACCACACACACCCCAAGCTGCCAAAAGGCTACTTTAGGGGCAATGTCATCCTGCAGAGCACCCACCCCTACATAAGGCCGAATTTACCTCCCTGGGACTTGCTACATTATTCAGGCATTAATGGATGAGTTTCTCCACTTCCTCTACTCAAGTGTTTGCTCCAGAAGTCCTCTTCTCTCCTTCATTCCAAAAGCTAGACATGAGTCACTCTCGAAATAATCAGAAACAAGGGCTGCAAATACAAGATAGACTATTCAGAAGAAAAAATTAGGTCCTTGGTCCAAGCACCAGAGAGCACGATTTAAATACATGCTGCCCACTTTGAATATAAAGATACTCAGCAGCATTGAAGAGAGGAGGAAAGGATAAGATTAAGAAACTAAGACACTCAGCTAGAAGGTGCATATCCAGGGCCTCAGACCTGCATGGAATGGCAACTGCCCACTCCCACCCCCATTCCTGTGTGACAGACTTCCTCTACTCTCTCACAGATCTGTGCTCTTCCAAATAACCCCCAGAGGATGAGCCCAACACTGTGAGCAATTACGGTCTATTGAAGGGAAAATCTGACACTGATTACAATCGGTTATAGAAAACCAGGTTGAAATCATTCTCTGAGAAAATATTAACCCTGCTTTTTAAAAAAGGAAGAAAGCAAAGAAGGAAGAGAGAGAGGATGGGGGGCAGGGAGGAAAGGAAGAGAAGAGAAATATTTTCAAATAAAAGAACCATGAAGAAAAACAAGTGAGAAGAAAGGACCTTCTTTTGAAAGGATGGAAAAGAAAGGAAGTAAAAGGAGAAGGAAGTAAGAACGTGAATGAAAAATTGGCATAGACTCAGGAATTATGTATGTCAGCTCTACTGACAAGAGGTTTCTAACTAATACTCCAGCAGTCCATCAATTTATAGAAATGACATCACATTGCTCATATTATGCTTTGGTTTGATTTTTAAAAACAGCTTTATATGGAACAAAATATTCGCATGCTACACATCTCATGAAGGGCTCATGACTAGAACCTATGTAGCACTCAGGAAAATCAGCAAGAAAAAGGAAAACAATCCTATTAAAAAGTAGGCAAAGGACATGAACAGAAACTTTTCAAAACAAGACAGACTAATGGCCAACAATCATGAAAAATGCTCAACATCTCTATTCATCATGGAAGTGTACATCAAACCCACAGTGAGATATCTCTTATCTCCAGTGAGAATGGTCTTTATCAGAAAGTCTCTAAACAATAAAGGTTGGCATAGATGCGGAGAAATAGGAACACTCATACACTGCTGGTGGGATTGCAAGGTAGTACAACCTCTGTGGAAAGTAACAATGACAGACCTCAAAGAGCTACGAGTGGAACTATCATTTGACCCAGCGATCCCATTACTGGGCATCTACCCAAAGGAACAAAAGAGATTCTATAAAAAAGACATCTGCACTTGAAGGTTTACAGAAGCACAATTCACAATCACAAAGATGTGGAAAAAACCCAAATGCCCATCAATACATGAGTGGATTAATAAAATGTGGCTTATGTATACCATGGATTTCTGCTAGGACACAAAAAATAATGGTGAACCTCTTATATTATCTTGAATGGAGCTGGAGCCCATTCTACTAAGTGAAGTATCCCCAAAACGGAAAAACAAGCACCATATGTACTCACCATCAAATTGGTATTAGCTGATCAACATCTAAGTGCATATATAGTGCTTACTTTCATTGGGTGTCGGGCAGGTGGGTGGGGTAGAAGGGGATGGGTATACTCACACCTAATGGGTGCAGTGTGCACCATCTAGGGAATGGACATACTTGAAGCTCTGACTTGGGCGGGGCAAAAGCACTTTATGTAACCTAAACATTGTATCCCCGAAATATGATGAAATAAAAAATAAATTAATTAAATTAAATTTGAAAACATAAATTTACAACTAATTGAAAAATAAAAATGGCTTTATTGAGATATAATTCAAATACATAAAACCACCCATTTAAAGTGTACAATTCAGTGGCTTTTACAATGTTCACAGAAGTGTGCAACCTTCACTGCAGTCAATTTTAGAACATTTCCATCACCCCAATAAGGTACCCTGTACCCATCCAAGTTCACTGTACCTTTACTTCCAACCTCACACCCTCAGCCCTAGGCAACCACGAGTCTACTTTCTATCTCCATAAGTTTTCCTATTCTGAGCCTTTTGTATAAATAGAATCATACAACATGTGGTCTTTGTGAATGGCTTCCTTTACTTAGCATGATGTTTTAAGCTTTATCCATGTTATAACATGTCTCATAACTTCATTCTTTTTAGAGTCAGATAAATCCCACTATATGGATATACCACTTTGGAATCATCTTCTCATCCTTTGATGGACATTTAAGTTGTTTCTACCTTTTGGATATTGTGAGTAGTGCTGCCATAAACATTTCTGAACAGGTTTTTGGATGGACATATGTTTTCATTTCTTTTGGGTGTAGGAGAGGAATTGCTGGGTGACCCAGTGTTTACCTTTCTGAACAACTGCCAAACTCTTTTCCAAAATGACTGCACAATTTTACAATCCCACCAGCAACATACGATGGTTCTAATTTCTCTACATCCCCATGACTCTTCTTATTATCTCTCTTTTAGATTCTAGTCAACTTAAAGATGTGAAGTGGTATCTAACTGTGGTTTTTATTTGTATTTTTCTAATGACTAACAAGATTGAGCTGCTTCCATTGTACTTTTCAGTGATTCATGTATCTTCCTCGGGAGAAACATCTATTCCGATATTCTGCCCAATTTTTAATTGGCATATCTGTCCTTTTATCTTTGAGTTGTAGAGTTCTGATTTACTCTGGAAACCAATGTCTTATGAAATAAATAATTTACAAAAATTGTAATTTTTCAGGATGTTACTTTTTGCTCCACCCTAATACAAAGACCATGATAAGCAAATTCCTTGGCTGTCGCATCTATCTAATACTGTAGCAAGTATCCAAGCAGTTGATCTTCTATTAGACCTCCCATTGTTCTCCCACAAGACTCCCCACCTTGGGAAGGGTCCAGGATTCATTTCTTGTGCTCTGTACTTTTTTTTTTTTTTTTGAAACTGTAATGTTTTGCCCCTATTCCTAGTCTCTTTATTTGATATGTGTTTTATTTTATATATTTTTTTATTTCATCTTATTGTTATGGGGGATACAGAATTGCAGGTACATACGTTGCCCATGTACTGACTTTCCCCCCAAGTCAGAGCTCCAGGCATGTCTGTACCCCAGATACTGCACATTGCACCCATCATGTAGATATATATCCCTCCCTTCCCCAACCCCCCTTCCCGAGTCAGCACCTTCAAGCGTTACTATTTCACAAACGGTGTGCAATGCACACATTGTGTAGGCATACACCCATTCCCTTCCCCATCCGCAACCTCAGTCTGATATCCGATTGGTGTCGTTCCCAGATGTGTATTTACATGATGATCACGGAAACCAATTTTCTGGTGAGTAATGTGATGCTTGTTTTTCCATTCTTGGGATACTTCACTTAATATAATGCGTTCCAACTCTCTCCAGAAGAACCATAGAGATATTGTATCTTCATTATTTCTTATAGCTGAGTAATATTCCATGTAAACATATACCGCAGCTTAATAATCCAATCATGTATTGATGGGCATTTGGGTTGTTTCCACATCTTTGCTATTGTGAATTGTGAAGCCATAAACATTCGGGTACATGTGTCTTTGTTACAGAATGACCTTTTTTCCTTTGGGTATATGCCCAATAATGGGATTGCTGGATCGAATGGCAGGTCTACTTGAATCTGTTTAAGATACCTCCATAATGCTTTCCACAGGGGGTTGCACTAGTTTGCAGTCCCACCAGCAGTGTATGAGTGTTTCTATCTCTCCACATCCATGCCAACATGTGTTGTTTTGGGGTTTTTTGATAAAGGCCATTCTCACTGGGGTTAAGTGATATCTCATTGTGGTTTTGATTTGCATTTCTCTGATGATTAGGGATGTTGAGCATTTTTTCATATGTTTGTTAGCCATTCTTATATCTTCTTTTGAGAAGATTCTATCCATGTCATTT